>JBBBDQ010001853.1:47500-50000 GCA_037127315.1 Ascarosepion bandense
AACAGATCTGTTTCGCTGTATCACAGCTCATCAGTACGGTTAGACTCCGATTGCTTTTTAACCCAGGATTGAACGCCGACCGAATTGGCGTCAGTCGGCGATTCTACCTATCGGCTATGGGCGTTCGGTGGAAGAAGGCATATCTTTTAGCGCGTATATTATCATTATACGCGCCCAATAGCCAGAGCGCTCTGATTCATTTTACTACACACACACACACACACACACACACACACACACATATATATATATATATATAGACACTACCGGCCATAATTATTAGTCCACTCCAATTTTTAAAAAGAAATGATTTATTTCATACTATTTTTACTATTTATTGTCAAGTGGATATTTCTAAATGAAAATAAAATGTTTTTTTTATTATTACTTTGCAAAATTTTACAATGCAAGAAGCAAAGATGTACTCGTCCGAATTACCCTAAATTTTCTTCATTCTTTCATTGATTAAACTGTAATATAGATAATTATTAAATATTTATAAATTCATTTGATGCACGTTTTTGTGCAGTATTAACAAAAAGCCATTCTATTTTCATTTACAATTATTCACTTGGCAATAAATACTAAAAAATAGTATGAAATACATCATTTTTTAAAACACTGGGGTGGCCTAATAATCATATATATATGGACATTTCTGTACATCTGTGTATATAATGCGATGGATGAATTGTCGTCTAAATTACGCAAAAGGAAAATAGCACTGACATCTCATTTTACAGTTATATTTACCAAAATTATCCTTATTTTACACAGATTTAAGAGTGATTTAATCGCAGAAATTGTCTGAGAGCCATTGCTAGAATTTCGTGCTTGTGTGGTATGGTGCAGATTCTTGTTCCTAGACTTTTAGCAGCCACCCTCTTGATCCAGGAAAGTACCTCAAAGCACTGATATAGGCCTCTATATTAAGTATGAGATCATTACCAACACATTTGGGTGATTTTTTTTCTTCTCAGAACGATCAGAGTGAGTTTTCCTCGCCGCCGTATCTTCGTAATCACCATTAGACTCATCCGAATCCCCAGCACTGCCCTAAACAGCTAAACATTCTGAAATATTAGTATTGGAGCTTTCGGTGTCATTTTTATACAGTACTAGTAGTATAGCCCGGCGTTGCTCGGGTGTAATGAAAGCTTTAAAACTAATCCATGTTCCTGGAGCTCAGACTCTTTGGACGTTGGCACCAAAGACTAAAAAGCAATAGTTTTTACCAGTTAAAGCGAAACTGTAGACTGAAAGAAAAATGAATGGATGTAAGTCAAATTTTGATTTCCTAGTATCGATATCAGATCAGTTTTTTTCGTCGTTACTGAAGTTTTGAAGGCTAAATAAGTCCTCTGAGTAAATGACATCATGGCTGAGACTAAGAACTACAATTATACCTACTTAGAGCCAAACCCGAAGCAAAAACTAAACTAAAAGGGCTGAAAAAAATACAGACATACAGGCAGATAAACAGACACACACACAAACATCTTGCCTTATATATATATAATCGATTTTCTGCACTATTGTACGAACTGAAACCTTGAAACTTCTGAATATTGTTTCTTATGTCATTGTCTATGAGTGCATCAAATTTGATTAAAATCAGACCACTCCTTCTATAACCCGATTTTTTCGATTATCGATGTTCGATATTTATCGGGGCTACCTCGACACAAAACCTAGCTAAGAACACTCGCAGACGCTTATAGTACAACTGTGTAAATTTTCAAAAAAATCGGTTCAGCCGTTTCGGAGTCTATAGGTAACGGACACACATACACACACACACACACACACAGACACGCACACATACACACACAGACAAATTTCCATTTCTAAATAAGTTTAGATAGGTATGCCTTTTTCAAGTTTCTGGCGGAATTAATTGCGTCATGGTGTTCTTTTGCTCAGAGATGCGACCCAACTGACCCTAATATACTGGGCAATGGACAAAATTAAAAACAAAGAACGCACATGCGAGAAATTAGAAATAGAAAATGGTGATAATTTAGTCATCGTACCCTCTAGATCTACCTACCTAGCTGCTTATTCATTTATTTATTTACTTGTTTATTTATTCATTTATTTGTTGTTTTTTTTGTTGTTTTTTTTTAATCATACCACCCTAAGCAAGGCGAAAACGCCACTGATGCGCAGGGGTCTACGTAAGAGTGAAAAGATTGGAAAAGAGAAAAACCGGAAACCACATTCTAAACAGGAAACAAGGGATGAGCCTCTTCACCTGTTCAATAGACGTGGGTGGAGTGTGAACCGGGCGATAGTTTAATCTATCTACTCCAATTAAAAAAAAAGGAAAAAAGAAAAGAGTGAGAAGATTGGAAAAGAGAAAGCCAGAAACCACATCCTAAACAGGGAACAAGGGATGAGCCTCTTCACCTGTTCAATAGACGTGGATGGAGTGTGAACCGGGAGATAGTTTAGTCTATCTACTCCAATTAAAAAAAAAGGAAAAAAGAAAAGAGTGAGA
>JBBBDQ010001853.1:60000-147500 GCA_037127315.1 Ascarosepion bandense
GGTGTTTTATTTTCTTCTTTTAACTTCCAAAAATATTTAGAAAGTGATGTCATATTTTGTTATTAGTAAAAGATGAAAGATGGTTGTAAAAAACGCTTTTTAAAAAATTCATTTTTTTACTAATATAAACTTTAGTAACTCTAGGATTTTCTACTGATGATTTTTTTTTTAATCATCTCACCCCAAGCAAGGCATTCCACTGCCACTATTGCGCATGGGGCTACATAGGGGAAGGTAAAGAGAAGGAGTGGTTAGACATAGGGAATATCAGGAAGAAGGTGACAGATGAGTAAGGATAGCGAGGATGAGGGTTGGGCAGATGGGAAGAGTGTTTGATAGAGTTAGTGTGTTAGGAGGTGTCTATTGACCTTACATTTGAACTCCTGGAGATTGTACCCGTCGAGGAAGCAATCGTTTGGAAGAGAATTCCACAGTCGCGAGAGCACATGTAGACCAGGGATTTAGTTAAACATTTATTAGATAAGGGGCATTGCTTGGGGGTTTCTACTATTACAAAAGTTTTTACTACGGGGCAAATTAAAATGAGTAGTAAAATTACTATTGTTATTGTTGTAAAATTTCAATATTTTATTGTTATGTAATTTAATTATTTTTTCTAAATTGTTAAAGCAACTATAACTGAGTTTTAGCGTATTCCTCTTGAAAGTTTTGTTTAAAGGGTTATTTTTTGGAAAATGTTTATCAATTAATTTAAGAAATTTATGTCCTAGTTTAAAATTAACTAGCTGATTAATTTGAGAATTATACCACATGATTTTTCTGTTTCTATTTGTCTTTCTGAAGCCACTATGTTTTTCCACGAAACTGATCTCAGAAGATCTGCAACCACTATCCCTAAGAATTTTATCATAAATTGTTCTGTTTTTCGAATATTTCTTTGCTAGAGAAGTGTATGTTAATGCACCGATTCAAATATTCACCTGATGATTGCATAATGCATGAAACCCCGAGTCGTGCCATAGACGTAAATATGTATATTTATTAATAGGTATAGATGTCACGTCCGTGAAGGGCGAGGTAAAATATTAAGTGCTATATCTGTATAAAGAGCTCAATGGATGTTATCCAGAGCAATATGATATTTATAAAGGAAAACTCAAAACATTTAGATTAGTTATAAATTATAAATCATGTCTCATTTCATCAAACCACATGGTTTATTCCTTTAAAATATTTATACCGAATGAAACGAATCTAGTGTTGCTTGATGAAATGAGCCAATTTATATCATAGAAATGAATTACAATTTATAACCAATCTAAATGATGTGTTGAGTTTTCCTTTATAAATATTATATTTATTAATATATATATATATATATATATATATATATATATATGACTATATATATATATATATAAATATATGACTATATATATATATAGTCATTATATATATATATATATATAGTCATATATATATATATATGCGGATGACTATATATATATATATATATATATATATAGTCATCCGCAGACAGATCTGTTTCGCTGTATCACAGCTCATCAGTACGGTTAGACAGACGATTGCTTTTTACCCAGGATTGAACCCCGACCGAATTGGAATTGTCGGTGATTCTACCTCTGAGCTATGGGCGCTCGGTAGAAGGAGGCAGACTTTTTAACAGCTTTGTTCATACTATGAGCACTGTTTTATTAACACCCGAATAAAAATATTATACTTATGTGCACCCTTATAAGTATATTTATTAATTTATATCTGTATATATAAAAGGCCAGATGTCTGTGTGTGTGTCTGCCTATGTGTCTGCCTGTATGTCCACAATGTTTATCCAATTCTCACCAAACTTGACACAAATATTTTTTAGCCTTCTGGACAGTTCATGGGCTACGTATCTTTTCTAATTTTCCCCCAATATCGGAAATCGATACCCCAATATCCGATCAGGTCTGACCAAGACCAGGATTTCGGCCCTTTTATCGTGGTTCTTGCTGCAGAATTTGCTCTAACTTAGTAAAATTATAGTTTTTAGTCTCAACCTTTAGTAGATCTTCTCAGACAACTCATTTTCCCGGAAATCGATACACCGGGTATTCTATCGAATCTGATCAAAGACCGATATTCAACCATCAATATGGCTCATTTTCTCCAATTTTACCCCCGATGGGTACGATAAGTTTTCATGGACTTACTTAGGTTAGTTTATCCTTGGATGACTTATTTGACTCCGATATTGGGAATCGATATCCCGATAATCTTATCGTGTCTGATCAAAATCAGGTTTTCAGCCCTTTTATTTTGTTTTTTTTTGCTTCGGATTTTGCTCTAAGTAGGTATAATTGTAGTTCTTAGTCTCAGCCATGATACCATTTACTCAGAGGACTTATTTAGCCTTCAAAATTCAGTTTGCGACGAAAAGATTTTATTTGATATCGATACCAGGAAATCAAAATTTGTCTTATATCCATTCATTTTGCTTTCAATCTACGGTTTTGCTTTGACAGGAAACAACTACTGCTTTTTAGGCTTTCGTACCAAATGTCCAAAGAGTCTGAGCTCCAGGACCATGTAATAGCTTTAAAGCTTTCATTACACCCGAGCAACGGAGGGCTATACTGCTAGATATATATATATATATATATATATATATATATATGTGTGTGTGTGTGTGTGTGTGTGTGTATGTGTGGGGGGGGGTGCAAGGCTTTAAAATGTGATATCTTTTTTCATAAGCATGGATCAAAATAATTTCAGGCGCCCCTTTAGATGAAATAATGAATAGAATCTCCAAGGCAGGTGATGCGTTTAGAAACCTTCGATCAATAGCTTGGAATGGTGGTTTGAAAATCAGAATATGCGACTTCAATGCTGGTATTCTCCCAGCCTTGCTCTCCAACCATGAAGACCGTGGAGAATGTATGTGTTACACCCAGATGTTCTCCATAAAATATGTCTTTGAAATATCTATGGTTTTCTCTTCTTTTGTCGCCCTTATTTCTTTTATGTCAGTTTTTTCTTTCTTTCTTTTTTTTTTCAACTCTGTTTTTCAGACTTTAAAAAGAGGTAGTTCTGTATCTTTAACGACCAGCGGATAAGACAGGCCTTACTGACGAACTGATTAGTGCTTCTCTTTGATTGATAGCAACGGTAGACAATATTGCTAATTAAATCACTGGACACTGGACTTGCCACTGGAATGGTCTTTTCCACATTCTTCTTTCTTCATTCCTCAGGTTAGGAATAATGTTAGCCGCAGATGGGTTACAGAGACTGAAAATGAAAAAGAAGACTCAATATAAGGAGGATTGAAGAAAGGACAAAATATAAACGGTGTTCAAGAAGGTCAAAGATGGTGATTGATGTTGCATTTAAATTTTTTAATATTGTAGTTATCAGGAAATTAAGTAAATGGAAGAGTGTACCACAAGCGAGAAGTACGAGAAAAGTAACTGTCTGAGTAGAAGTAGTGGTTGCATTTTGCTATTTCAATAGTAAACAAGTGGAACCTAGAGTAGTTGTCATGAAAATATTTGTGGAAAAAATAGAGTGAAGTCGTTGAGAATGTGACTGGAGTCGAGATGCCAGGTCAGGGTCGATTATATAATTTTTTTCAAGAATCTCAGTATGTACAGCAAGAGCACCAGACTGAATATGACAACAGTATTCAATGCAGAGATAAATGGTAGATTTGTAAATGGTCATGAGGGATTCAGACGAGAAAATATTTCTGTCATGACACAGAGACCCAAATTCCCTTGCATTAGATGCAGATATTGATTTGATGTAATCGTTTTACTTTAACTTTGTGGAAAACGCGAGGCCAAGAAGGGACCGTGCGCTTCTATCCAGCAGTCTAGCGTCTGTCATTCTCATTGACAGAAAAGTTTCCTCGTGGTGGTTAAATGAAAGCAGTCTTGTTTAGGCGTGAAAATTTAAAACTATTTTCTTAATTGTATTCTCTTTTGTCAATTAAGTGGGCGTAGCAATATACTTCAATCGGATTTGCCGGTTAAAGAGGTGCCTTTTTACTGGACCGGCGTTTTCATATATAAATTACAACACTATCAACGCATTATGCCACCACGAAAAAAAAAATGTTGGAGTTTTTTGGGTAATTTTGTATACAATATTTATTTCTGAATTTATACAGAAATTGTGGCACGAGGCCGAATTGGCTGGTGGGGCAAAAAACTAAGGATGGTCTTCAGTAATCTATCCTATACCTAGCTAAACACTATCACGACCCATCACACATTACAATTTACCCATTTACCACAAGAGCCCATCCGTCACCTCCCGTTCCTTCACACACCACAATGCCACATATTTACGAGGGGCACCTAAAAAATGGAAAAAGCCCATGACAATAAAAATTTATTTATATACAATATAATATAAAATTAAATCATTTAATGAAAAATGAAATGAAGGGAGGGGGATGAACCCAAAAACAAACGAAAATACAAAATAATTTCTTCAAACTAAAATAAAATAAATTAAGTAACTTTGTATACTAGTGATCCTGCCATGTTCTGACTCGTTTTATAGTTCACCAACAGAAGGGTTAACCAATCAGATGGCTCAAAATATTCAATGCGACGTGTATAAAGGCAACTATATATTCCCGAGTATTGGCGATATAGTCCGATTCAGTAGAGTGTCCGACTCGTGAGTATTAATCTTTGACGTTGTTTCATTGAACAGATTACGTACTGCGTTGTATTCTGTATTCTGTATTCATAAGCTATGGTGGACATGGTCAACAAAAAGCACAAAGGAAAACCTTGGGATTTAACGCTACCAGGACATAACTTCTTAGGACCAGGAACAGATTTAGACAAAGTGAGACACTTACTAGGAAACTCAAAACTAGACGAAACCGCTAAAGAACACAACTTAGAACACGAACACAGATCAATATCAACTGGATACGCAGACAACAAATTCATACAAAGTGCCAGTAAAGAAGGCGTCCTAGGCAAAGTAGCTGCGACAAAACAAACAAAGTAAAACAAAGTAAAGTGTCCTACAAAGTAAATCATTTCACAATGTCTCGGTCAAAGTAAAACATTTTGCCTTGTAACGTACAAATTAAATACTTTTGCCTTGTGTTGTAAATAGTAAAATCATTTTGCCTTGTACCGAAGAAAGTAAATCATTTCACCTTTTGACGTACAAAGTAAATCATTTTGCCTTGTGTCGTACGGTGTAAATCATTTTGCTTTGTGTCGTACAAAGTAAAACATTTTGCCTTGTGCTGTAAATAGTAAAATCATTTTGCCTTGTACCGAAAAAAGTAAATCATTTCGCCTTGTCTGGTACAAAGTAAATCATTTCGCCTTGTCTTGTACAAAGTAAATCATTTTGCCTTTTGCCGTACAAAGTAAATCATTTTGCCTTGTGGCATACAAAGTAAATCATTTTGCCTTGTACCGAAAAAAGTAAATCATTTCACCTTGTCTTGTACAAAGTAAATCATTTCGACTTGTCTTGTACAAAGTAAATCATTTTGCCTTTTGCCGTACAAAGTAAATCATTTTGCCTTTTGCCGTACAAAATAAATCATTTTGCCTTGTGTCGTACAAAGTAAATCATGTTGCCTTTTGCCGTACAAAGTAAATCATTTCACCATTTGACGTACAAAGTAAATCGTTTTGCCTTGTGTCGTACAACGTAAATCATTTTGCCTTTTGCCGTACAAAGTAAATCATTTTGCCTTGTGTCGTACAAAGTAAATCATTTTGCCTTGTGTCGTACAAAGTAAATCATTTCGCCTTGTCTCGTACAAAGTAAATCATTTTGCCTTGTGTCGTACAACGTAAATCATTTTGCTTTGTCTTGTACAAAGTAAATCATTTCGCCTTGTCTCGTACAACGTAAATCATTTTGCCTTGTGTCGTACAAAGTAAATCATTTTGCCTTGTGTCGTACAACGTAAATCATTTTGCTTTGTCTTGTACAAAGTAAATCATTTTGCCTTGTCTCGTACAACGTAAATCGTTTTGCCTTTTGCCGTACAAAGTAAATAATTTTACCTTGTGTCGTACAAGGTAAATCATTTCGTCTTGTGAAAAAGAAAGTGAATCATTTCACCTTGTGACGTACAAAGTAAATCATTTTGCCTTGTGTCGTACAACGTAAATCAGTTTGCCTTGTGTCGTACAACGTAAATCATTTTGCCTTTTGCCGTACAAAGTAAATCATTTTGCCTTGTGACATACAAAGTAAATCATTTTGCCTTGTACCGAAGAAAGTAAATCATTTTACCTTGTTTTGTACAAAGTAAATCATTTTGCCTTGTGTCGTACAAAGTAAATCATTTTGCCTTGTGTCGTACAACGTAAGTCATTTTGCCTTTTGCCGTACAAAATAAATCATTTTGCCTTGTCTTGTACAAAGTAAATCATTATATCTTGTGTAGTACAAAGTAAATCATTTCGTGTTGTGTAATACAAAGTGAATCATTTCACCTTGTGACGAAGAAAGTAAATCATTTTGCCTTGTGACGAATGAAGTAAATAATTTTGCCTTGTTTCGTACAAAATAAATCATTGGCTTTCTGAAAAACTTCAAGGTATCGTTGGCGTTCTAAAATTTTGATTTACATCTTAGCGCAACTCCCGTCGAGCTAGACTGAACAATGCAGACGCTAAGTCGAATCTATCAAACAAACAAATACTTACACAACTTCCACCCTTGTCTTTTTATAGATATAGATACAGTAAGTATTTGTGTGACAACTATCCTGAAGGTTACATCTAACAATTTCTACTGCAAAATTATTGAACCTAGTACCCAATGTAGTGGTGTACTTAAATTAAATACCGAAGGAGAGTCAGAGACTTGAGAGTCTGATTTGAAATATGATATGATTAAACAGAATCTGAATGATCCTAGAAAACAAAAATACATGAAACTCAAAGATAAGAACCGATTGTAAAGTGGCAAAGATACACTGAATGAAGCAGAAATCAGCAAATTGCGAAGAACCATGATTACCACCTCTTTGAACGAACATTGACAGTAAAAGAGTAAGAAGATAGAATAAAAGAACAAATTTTAAGAATACAGAAGAAAAAAATAGTGCATTTAAACGCAAATTCTACTCCACCAGTTTCTTTACCCGCACTTCCCACCTGTGGAACTCCCTTCCATTTACTTGCTTCCCCGACAGCTACAATCTCTAAGAATTTATATATAAAGTCAATAGTCATCTCCTATCTCACTAATCTGCATCCTCTCTCTCTCTCTCTCATTCTCCTTTCTCCGTCCACTCCACTCTCATCATTATTTTCTTCCTTCTCTTAACCACTTCCTGACACCCCTTATAACCTGTCACTCTTTCTCATAACTTTCCTCCTATGTAACCGCATGCAAAACAGTGGCAGTAAAATGCCTTGCTTGGGGCGATATAATTACAAAATAAAATTAATGTTTGATAAACAAAAATTAACATGGTGATATAAAATAGGGGATCAATTCCATACTACGATCAGTATATAAACTGATCCATGATTTTCTGGCCAGGTTAATGCGGACTCGGAAGAAAGATATAGGAATAAATGCTCTGAGGAAGTTGTGGAGATCCACAATCTTTTTTAGATACATAAAAGAAGAAACTTAAAATCGATAAAAGTTTCGACAATATGCTTTTCTGTATAGCCTGGAATATTCATCGTTTGTTATACTTAAAAGTTTTCGGTCGTTGTACCTTACAGGCTTCTTCAGATATTTGTTGACGTACAGACTCAAATAACCGAATAACAATCGATTCCAGAGAAGCAGGAGCAGCTGCTCGTTGGTTCTAGAAAGTAACCGTCGTGGCTGCTATGTCACCACCAGATTGAAACGCTCTTAGATCAAATCATATCGGAGTTCGATATGAATAGAATACACTTCTTACAAGCAGGAAGTCGTGGGCGTCAGGGCGAGCTTCGTACAGCAATTATAATTGAAAAGTAACGATATTGTCAACCTTCAGCCTGAAGATGAGGTTATAAGTATAAGCATTCGCCACTTAAGGGGAACTGAGTATAGGTTTTTGAGCAACAGTTTCAAATCTGATACCACCATCAAGTAGGTCCCATATTTAGGCCTGTATTGTATTGAACAAAACAAGATCTACATTTAAAATTCAAATGCTAAACACTGACTCGAATTTACAAACGCAAAAGCGAGTCCAAAACAAAACTCGTGAAATTTCACACCTTGATGCGAAATGTTTATCGCCCAATAGAAAACTAGGAAACATCTAAAAACAAAATTCAATTAATCTTCAATTCTAAGAAACAAATTCTTTCACGAACCTTTTCGCGAGCAGACGCGAATTTTGTTCGTCATCTAATGGAAAAGCCAGAATCACATCCGGGAGTGAATTCCCAAATGATATTTTCGAGCCCCACAAACGAAACAAAAGACTGGCCAAGTTCGACTGTCGCCAAAAAAAAGAGCATAATTAACACGTCCCTTGACAAACGTCAAGGGATCGCTATTATTTCCTCTCTCTTTTCTTTTCACCTCCTTCCTATTAATCGTTCACCCGTCTACCTTTTCTTGTACTTGATAACTGAACGGAACCCTTTAAGACTAAGCGGATACTTCAAAGACATTCCTACCCAATGGTAACGCTCATACATACATACACACATACGTTCCTGCTTACGTACAAATAAACTCATTCTTGCAAGGACTGCTACGAACCTGTCAACGAACTCTTGATATCCTTAACTCATACTATTATTTCTCTTGGAACGTTTAACTTATACGAATTCATCTTACCTTTTCTATTAATAAGTTTCTATTTAAACATACAAAAGATATACTTTTATTCTTTCACATATTCCAATCCCCAACTTTATGATAATAGTGAATAATCCAAGGTTGTAGGGGGTTGGGTTATGTATGGCACATGGCCAATTTAATCGACGTTAACTATCTCCCTAACTGACACAGTATTTACACCAAATAACTAAACGAAGGGCAGGGGGGCATAACAGACGGACATGCTCATAAGAATATTAGTAGAACATTCTCGTCTGCTAAGGAGGTAAGAAAAACCCAATGAGAGACGCCTTGTCAATTCACAGTGTACACGAGTGATTTAAGCTGCAACTATGCTTAGCTGACTGTTCTAAAATCTCTCATCATTATTAATTTTTTACTAGTAATTACTTTCATCTACATTATTATTAAGCATCGATTAGGATTTACTATTATCTTCATGTTGTCTTCGATAAAGCATTGTCAGCATTTATTATTAAGGAGTGGTCCCGTGCCGTCAAAAAGCACAGAAAAATATTTATCTTACGGAATTATGCGAAACTGGTATTAGCCGATATATCTGAATTTTTGTTTGTTTAACGTTAATATTTTTTAATGGATACTCGTATTTGAGTGGAAAGGCCGTTTATTTTAGATAAAAGAAAAAGACATATATATATTTCCTCTTCTGAAGCAAATCACTTAATCTATTTAATTATGTTTTTATCCCTATTTTCCATACATTTTATCATATAATGATAGTAAGTAAGAAAAAATAAGTAATAAATAGGGAAAATAGGAAAAATAAGGAAAAAATATAATTAAATAAATTCAGGGATTGGCTTCAGAAGAAAAAAAATATATATATATATATATATATATATATATATATATATATATATATATATAAGACTTTGTAAACAGTAGCTACTCCGGCATTTACGCACCGGTCATTCGGTAATGAACAGGAGCACACTAGCTATTGGGCGTGTTTATACGCGCTAAAAAGCCCGCATATTTCGACTGGAAGCTCGTGGCCTAGGGTTAGAATTGCCGACTGCCGCAAATTCGATCGGGTTTCGATCCTCGGTTAGGCAGCGACCGGAATCTAAACCGTTCTGATGAGCTGTAATACAGCGAAACTGATCTGTCTGCGGATGACTATAGTGTGTGTATATATATATATATATATCTTCAATCTTATATTGGTCTGAATGAGAAAATGTAAGTAAGTTCACACCGTCTCGATATGTGTTGAGCTTTCCTCTCAATATTTTATAATGCTCTGGATAATATTCATCGAGCTCTCTATATTTATTTAATTAATAATTTATATTAATTGAAATTAATTGGATCTTTTGCATTTTCCTCTACGTCTTTTCAGGTCTGCCATTCTCTCCTGTATATATATATATATATATATATGTATATATATATATATATATTTCACTACTCGTCAATATTAACTATTGCAAAAAAAAATAATAATTATAATATAGCATTTTCATAACTGTTATTAAACTGTTATATATATATATATATATATATATATATATTAATAATAACTACATAGACTCTGTAAGTATGCAAGGCCGTTAATTTATACTAAAATAAACCTCCGAAAAAACCATTAACAAACAGAACCTAAATCCGTTACAATCCGGTGTACTAAGACGTCGGATAAATGGGGAGAAAAAAAAAACCCGCGGAACAAGAACAAAACATTCAATACTCCGCAGTAAAGAAAAAAAAACCAAACGGAACCAAACACAAGAAAAAGTGCTCAATACAAAGTACGAAAGAAAATATACAATAGTAGAGCAAAAACACACAAAAATCTAGAGTGAGCCAAAACCTACCGCGGTTTCACACTACGGATCGTCAGAGCAAAGGCTCTTTGCCCTGACGTCAGGGCAAAGGCCTTTGCCCTGACGATCCGTAGTGTGAAACCGCGGTAAGTTTTGGCTCACTCTAGATTTTTGTGTGTATATATATATATATATATATATACACAAAAATCTAGAGTGATATATATATATATATATATATATATATATATATATATATATATATATACATAGAATAAAAACTAGAATGAAATGCCGTAAATTTTGTTCAAAGTGTATATTTATTGTTGTTATTATTATACATGTTATGATAAAGGAACTCGATACGTAAAGTCACAAGTTTATTCGCCTGAAGAGAATCAACCTTAGACTCGAAACACGTGTAGCGTCACAAATACCATTATGGACACTTAATGTATCTTCACATGTATAATAACAACAACAATAAATATACACTTTAAACAAAACATTCACGGCCTCTCACACTTTTTATTCTATACCAATTTCTCTCGTTGGAACAACCCTATTTTTGTTTTTAATATATATATATATATATATATATATATATATATATATGTGTGTGTGTGTGTGTGTGTGTGTGTGTGTGTGTGTGTGTGAAATTATTTGTTTGAACATTATTTTTGATCGTTACTCGTATTTAAGTAGATATTCTGTTTATAATCAAACAGTATTATATATTTATTTCTACCGGCCTGATTATTTACGATAAATATTTGTTACGAAAATGTGACATTCGGTAGGATTTTCGTAACAAAAATTTCAGGCTGGTAGAAATAAATATATAATATTGTTTGATTATAAACAGAATAGCTCTAATATGAGTATCGATCAAAAATAATGTTCAAACAAATCATTCAAAATTGTCGGTTGTTTATAACCTGTTTGGTTAATCTACGTCAAATTTCGTAATATATATATATATATATATATATATATATATATAGTGTGCATTTGCGCAACAATTTTTTTATGCAGGTTTCATTAAAAATGACAGACAATGTATTATTATTTTTAACAACCGTTCCATTCGATCTCATTTAAACACACATCTAGATCTCCCAGGGTATATACGTGATATCCTCGTTGATAATACATATATAATACCATCATCCACCTGAAAAAGAATATTAAAAATATAATTGAGGCATTACTAATGAAAAAGATAAATCCTACACTTGAATAACATCAATTATGAACACGGTAACAATCTGCTTACCGTGTTCAGAACCTAGCATACACATGACCCTATGTGTATAAAATTTATTTACAAGTAAAACAAAATTTTGGATAATGGCTAAAAGTATAGCCGAAAGCGCTCGAAAGTACAAAAGCTTTAGACAATTCTTATATAATTTAACTTCTGAAAAGAAAAAATATAAGAACACATGAAAAATTATATAAAAGCTTAATGATAATACCCAGTCTGTCATTTTAATGAAACCTGCATATATATATATATATATATATATATATATATATATATATATATATATATATATATATAATGATAATAATAACTACTTAGACTCTGTAAGAATGCACTCCGTAAATTTATGCCAATATAAACTCTCGGAAAAAACCATTAACAAACAGAACCTAAATCCGTTACAATCCGGCGTACTAAGTCGTCGGATAAATGAGGAGAAAAAAAGAAACCAGCGGAACAAGAACAAACATTCAATATTCCGCAGTAAAGAAAAAAATAAAACCCAAACGGAACCAAACACAAGAAAAAGTGCTCAATACGAAAGTACTAAAATACAATAGTAGAGCAAAAACACACGAAAAATCTAAAGTGAGCCAAAACCTACCGCGGTTTCACACTACGGATCGTCAGGGAAAAGGCTGAAGTACTAAAGATCAAAAGCAAATAAATAAACAGCAAATAAATAGATAGTTTGTTTTATTAAAGTTTATACTCCCCTTTCTTGTGTTGGTATGTTTTTTCCCATTCTTTGTGAAAGTCTATTTATTTGCTTTTTGTCTTTAGTACTTCAGCCTTTTCCCTGAAGATCCGTAGTGTGAAACCGCGGTAGGTTTTGGCTCACTTTAGATTTTTCGTATATATATAATTCTTTCTAATTTTGCGCGTTCAAAAATTCCCCGTTACATGAGTGCTCTTTAAAAAACGGTTAAATCAGTTATTGCAAATCGCCTTAACACACTACATGGTAGAAACCTGGGTCGCGTAATAACTCTTTTACAAATGAAGAATATATATATATATATATATATATATATATATAACTGACATATATATATATATATATATATATATATATATATATATATATATATATGGTAGAAACCTAGGTCGTGTAATAACTCGTTTACAAATGAAGATTCCAAAATCCAAAATTCCTAAATCCAAAATTAAGATTAAATATACTAATTTAGATTAATTATAAAAACTCTGCTTAAATACAAAATAAGAAAAAGCATCCTACCCCTAACCTGTCCCTCTAAGAAATCCAAAGGATATAGTCTAGTCACAAGATAATAAAAACTTACATTCTAGCTGCTAATGTTAAATCTGTCTAGAAACTCAAAGACACTCATTAATCAACCATATTCACTACCTACACCACTTTCTTCAAAATTCTCACGGTCAATCCACAGGACTTGTTCCCTTAACACTAACCCCCGCGTACATCCCACACACAACTGACCAAGTATAAGAAAAGAAATTAAAAATTAAAAATTTAATAGAAAAAACGGTTTCCAAACTGTGATCTAATTAAAATTAAAATTTAATTTCCTAAATCCAAAATTAAGATTAAATATACAAATTTAGATTAATTATAAAGACTCTGCTTAAATATAAAAATATTCGCTACAAAATAAGCATCTCACCCCTTACCGGCTCTTCTAAGGAATCCAAAGGATATAGTCTAGTCACAAGATAATAAAATCTTACATTCTAACTACTAATGTTAAAACTGTCTAGAAAACTTAAAGACTCTCATTAATCAACCATATTCACTACCCACACCACTTTCTTCAACATTCTAACGGTTAATCCACAAGACTTGTTCCCTTATCACTAACCCCCACCAACATCCCACACACAATTGACCAAATATAAGAATAGAGGCTTTCCATTCCTGTCCACACCGCCTGATGAGACATTGAAGTTTCAATGTCGAAACAAATGTACTATTTGTAGTGGATATCTATAAAAATTATGTATATGTACATGTTCTAAAATATAATTCATAAGAAATATTCACAGCTCTATATATATCGAGCACTGTTTTAAATTAATCTTTTGGACGTTGTAAAAATTTTTTCTTCGTTCTGTATTCACTCGGATATATATCCGAGTGAATACAGAACGAAGAAAATTATATATATATATATATATATATATATATATATATATATATATATATGCTCAACGGTCTTTATATATATTACATATATATATATATATATATATATATATATATATATATATATATATATACACTCAACGGTCTTTATTATAATGGAGATGATTATTGACTAGTATTTACTTTCATCTTAATTATTTTCTTAGAATCATTAGCAGCCATTATTCATATTTTCCTCGATCTTTCGTTAATGCAAAGTAAATTCGCTCAGACATGGTGATCTTTGTTGTTGCATTTTCAAAGTTTCGACTGTTGAACCCTCCGGTCATCTTCAAGTGTCTGTTGCAATTGTCGATAATTTTCAGAAACGTAGGAACAGCTGCCCTTTGATTCGGGAAAGAGTCTGTCATAACCGCTGGATGAATCCGTCATGAAGAGACGAAACTCTTTTGTTACTCGGTGAATTTCCTAGACGAAATACCATCGGGACTCGATAGAAATAGACTTTCGTATGACCTCGAATTATTGGACAAGCATGAATTTGCGATCGTCAAGCCAGCGCTTCATACAATGATTAAATTGGCCGAAAGATCTGGGTATGGAAAACAACATTGTTCGTCATCAGCCACTGAATTTAGTTGTCGGTATTAGCCAACTCGTGTCAAACACGCCTGGGGAAGCAGTATTGAATGAAAGTCTCAATTCAACTACCACCATCAAGCGGGCCTCAGACGTCAAATTAAAGAAGTTAACTGAATGGTCCGGGGAGTATAGTGATGGAAACACTATATATATATACAAGATATATACAAGATATTCATGACGGTATTAATAGAAAAGAATATAATATTAATTCTTCATTTAATGATATGTTCTGACATAAATTTCTCTTGTTTTTATTAGATACAAACACATTCTAACAGAAGGTAGTAAAGGAAAGCAAGATGAAAGGACTAAGCATCGAGAAACCGAACATCTGTTTGGAAAGTGAGGAATGGCCAAAGGTGCGAACTACGAGTTGCAAACACCAAAATCAAGCAAGCGTTTTAAACACTGAACGGAAAAGACGACACTGAAATACGAAGGCGCACTGTGATAGAGAAAAGTCTTTCCTAAAAGTCTTTCCTAAAAGTCTTTCCTAGAAAAGTCTTTCCTAAAATTTAGTTAAGTATTCAGAAACAGGAAATATCGTTAGAAGCAAAGAAAAGAGAAAAGAATGTGGCAGTTGATGCTGAAATTGCCTTTCAAAAGCTAAGCAAAGTATTAAGAAAAAGAAAAATATCATTAGAAACAAAGAACAAAGTAAAACTGCTACGTAATATCAATCTTTCTATATGGCAGTTGATGCTGAAATTGCCTTTCAAAAGCTAAGCAAAGTATTAAGAAATAAAAAAAATATCATTAGAAACAAAAAATCAGACGAGGATAATAGTCCGAATGAAGTAAATACTGTAGATACTACCTCATCTAACAAAAAGAATAAGCATGTTCGGCATCTTATTTTCTTTGCTTTTAACCCTCTAGGGCCATTCGTATCATATTGGTGGGGGATCTGTTTATTACTTCATAACAATATAGAACTGATCCCCCACTTTATGACAAGTAGAAGCCTTAATCATATTATATTATTAACCCTCTAGGGCCATTCGTATCATATTTTATACAGTATGAAAACAAGCCTTGAAAGAAATATTTTCCTGAAAAATTTTTTAAGAGAAATATTTTATAAATTTCAAATGAAAGCAGTACTGACTGCTCAGTCAATGAATACCAAATGTTTCCTTATAGGGAAATACCAAATGTTTCCTTATAGGGAAATACTGTATCAAATATGATACGAATGGCCCTAGAGGGTTAATAGATAGATAGATAGATAGATAGATAGATAGATAGATAGATAGATAGACTGAGATTAACCCTCTAGGGCCATTCGTATCATATTTGATACAGTATGAAAACAAGCCTTGAAAGAAATATTTTCCTGAAAAATTTTTTAAGAGAAATATTTTATAAATTTCAAATGAAAGCAGTACTGACTGCTCAGTCACTGAATACCAAATGTTTCCTTATAGGGAAATACCAAATGTTTCCTTATAGGGAAATACTGTATCAAATATGATACAAATGGCCCCAGAGGGTTAATGGATATCGCAAAGCTAGCTAAATTTGAGGCAAATCGTATTATACAAAGAAATGTTTTTGATGGGTTAACTTTAAGTGTTGTCCCTGCTTTTATTCCAATTCCAGTTCTTAGTTTCTATTTTGGAAAGCTTTTATCTTAAGTCGTATTTCTTGGAACACTTGGTAGATGATGATGTTTTTGTTGAAGATTTTTCTTTTCCTAACTATAAATACCAATATTCATCAGCACAGCGCGCCTGCTCGGTACAATGGTCTCAGATGCCGAATAGGGAAGAATGTCTTCTATTCATGGATTCGCTTGCGATGTGGTACGGAATACTTAAATGATCCATTTTATTTCTATTTCTCGAAAACTTTGTAATTATTTACCTGTTCAGCACATGATATTCTCAGTATCTTTCTGTAGCACCATATTTCAGGTGCCTCAAATCTCCTTCTTTCCTGCGAAGAGATTGTCCAGTATAAAGGCATAAAGGGGACATCTTACTCCAAAAGTTGTCCCTCGCCCAGGATGGAACGACATAAGCAACAGGTGTCTTTGGACCGTTACCCTGCGACTGTGCGCAACAAAGAAAGAATTACTTTTGGCACATGGAATGTCAGGACGCTTAACAACTGTGGACAACTAGAGAATGTCAAGCAGGAGATGGACAGACTGAAGATCAGTAATCTGACATATATGAAACCAGATGGCCTAACAATGGAGACCTCAGCAGTGGCGCTCGCTGGATAATTTATGCAGGAGGCAAAAACAACGAAAAAGGCATCGGCTAAATACTAAACAAAGAAGTGAAGAAATGCGTTCTGGGATACTGCTAGCTTTCAGAGAGAGTTCTCTTGGTTAAACTGCGAGGAAGACTCTTCAGTATAGCTATCATAGTAGTTAATTCACCAAAAACTCAAAGTACTGAGGAAGAAACAGAATCATTCTACTCCATACTGAAGAATGCCAAGACTCAGTGAAAAAGCCAAGAATTTAGGATCATAATGGGTGACTTGAATGCCAAGGTAGGTAAAGAGAGGGAAGGAGACACAACCGGCAACTTCGGATTAGGGATTCACAATGAACGAGGAGAAAAATGGGTCCAATGGTGCAGAGCAAATGACCAGGTAATAACTAACACCTGGTTTCAAGAACACTCACGACGTCTATGGCCATGGAAAAGCCCAGGAGGCGACACGAAAAACCAAATAAACTACATAACCATAAACAAGAGATTCAGGAATGCAGTAGTTCAATGCAAAACCTATCCAGGTGCCGAATGCAGAAGCGACCATGTCCAAGTCATCTGCAAACTAAGGATAAAAATCCAGAGAATGAAGAAGCTTAGCACAGCACCAAGACTGAAATACAATACGCTCGTGAGTGACCTCAACCTGCAAAAAGAATACACTTAAAACGTGAGAAGAAAACATTGGATAAGGACACTCGAAATGGGACTCACTAAAGGAAGCGATGGTGACATCAGCAAACAATATTGCCCCAAAGAAAATCAGACGCAGAAGAAAAAACCTGTGGATGACTGAAGAGATTCTGAACATGATGCAAAGGAGACAAAATGGCTCAACAACAAATGTGCAGAGGGAGAGACTGAACAGGACCAATAAAGCAGACACGCATAAAGAGATAAGAGAACTGACAGGACAAAAAACCTGCTCTTCAACAGGATTCATAAAATCCAAGGATGGAACGATAATATTGGAGAAAGAGGAAACACTCTAGCCATGGGAAGAATATATAGGAGAGAGCAAACGAGAATACACAAGGAGGAGGACAGACCGGAAATATTAAAGTCCGAAGTGGAAGCTGCAATGGCCAAACGGAACAGAAACAAAGCAGCTGGTCCAGACGGCATTGTAATAGAGCTGCTGATTGTCCTGGAAGAGTACGGCAGAGAGAAAATTACAGAAATAATAAATTAAATTTATAATAGTAGAATAATACCAGACGACCTATGCAAGTCGATTTTATAGCACTGCCAAAGAAGCCAGGTGCAAACGAGTGCGAACTACACCGAACTATCAGCTTAATGAGTCACATCACAAAACTGATTGTCAGAAATCTGATGAATAGAGCGAGAAGCACAATCAGGCCAGAGATAGGACAGAAACAGTGCGGATTCGTCAAAGACACTGGAACAAGGGACGCCATATTTATGATTAGGATGCTCTCCCAAAGGGCAATACAAATAAAGAAGGACTTGTACCTATGTTTTATTGATTATGCGAAGGCATTCGACAAAATACGCCACGAATTGATGAAGATGTTCAGTAGTCTCGACATTTTTTGGTAAGAACATAAGAGTAATTAAGAACCTCTCCTGTCTGCATTCGGACATGTAACGAATTTGGCAGATTTACAAATATAGTAAGTGACGTAAGAAAAGAATGTGTCTTTTCACCGGATCTGTTCAACTTGTACAGCGAGAATATTTTGAGGACCCTAGATGCTTTGCCAGGATTTGTTATCGGAGGCCACAATTTGAACAACATAAGGTACTCAGATGATACAGTGCTGATAGCAGACACGGAAAGAAAACTACAAGACCTCCTACAGAAGGTAGCAGTGGAGAGTAACAAAAAAGGACTACAAATAAGTTACAAGAAAACTGAATGCATGGTCATCAGCAAAAAGAGTAACCCAAAATGCTAAATACAGGTCGGGGATACTAGAATCAAGCAGGTACAAAAATTTAAATACCTAGGAAGTGTTCTAACAGGAGATGGAAAGTGCAACACAGAGATCCAAAGGCGAATTGGCATGGCGAAGGACGCGTTCCAGAAGCTGAGTTAAGTATTAAGAGACAGAAAAATTTTGCTAGAAACAAAGAAGAGAGTGCTAGATTGCTATGTGATATCAGTTCTTCAATACGGCCGTGAATGTTGGGCAATATCATCGAAGATGAAGGAAAAACCTGAAGCAGTGGAAATGTGGTTCTACAGAAGGATGTTGCGGATATCATGGACTGAGCATGTGAGCAATAATGAAGTGCTGAAAAGAGTGGCAACGAAAAGAAAATTAATACTGAGCATCAGGAAGAGACAGCTAAAGTTCCTGGGACATGCAGTGAGGAAGGAGGGCTTGGAGAACCGGATATTGACAGGCCATATAGAAGGAAAAAGAGACAGCGGAAAGCATCGGATAACATATTTGAAGGGCCTGAGAAGGTGGATAACGGAACGGGAGTTGCGTGGTGTAACAGGAGAAAACGTACTAAGAGCCACCAGGGATAGGGAGACGTGGAAAGCCATGATCGCCTACGTCCTGAAAGGACAAAGTACATAGAAGAAGAATATATATGCCGACTGTTTATAAGAAATTATACTGTGGATATAAAATGGGAGATCAATTCTATATTTTAATCAATATATAAACTGATCCCTCATTTTGTGGCCATACTAGTTTTTATACATTTATATTCTAAATTATGGTCTTGAGCTAGTGGATGGCAGAGCGGGGTTTGGGTTGTGTAACAGGAGAATGCTTGCTAAGTGCCACCAGGGATAGGGAGACGTGGAAAGCCATGATCGCCTACGTCTTGAAAGGACTGTGTACATAGAAGAAGAAGAAGAAGAAGAAGAAGAAGAAGAAGAAGAAGAAGATATTACTTAACAGTCCAGTACTTTTTTCTTTGTTTCTGTTGCCTTACGTCTCTCTATCTGTGAGGAGATTGTCTGGCATTCACTGCAGTGGAGGATATTGATACATAACAGTCCATTACCTTTTTCATTGTTACGAATGATATTTTACTAGACTGATATTACGTAGCACTTCAGTACTTTGTTCCTCATGATATTTTTCTATTTCTTAATACTTTGCTTAGCTTTTGAAAGACATATCCAGCATTAATTGCTATATAGATTGAACTCATGACCACTAGATGGCACTAACACATGTATAACCAACTACTATATTCACTACGCTGCCAAAGGACTTTAGTGATGTATTTTTGGAGCCTTTTATATTCAATGTCAGATGGTTTTGTTAGTGGGTGCGTGCCACCTACCAGAATTTGTATTTATTTCTGAGATGAACAATTTTCAATAATGTTGGAATTATTTCGAACTATTTTTCTCATCTTGGTTAATATAGATGTTATAATAGACACATGAGTTCAATCCTTGGATCTGGCAGTGACGAAGCAAATTCAACATAAAGGAACCATAATTAATTTCACAGGATATTGAACTCACAACTCTTTGGGTCAAGTCACAGGAATTAACCAATGTCTATATCCACTGGGCCATATGTTCTTAAAGAGTTGTGAGTTCAATACCAGGCTACAGCAGTGGTGAACAAGTAACTTACAGGGTTAGAGGGAGATAACTCATGACTTTCAGAAGAGGCACTACTACACAAGGAATGAAGATCATATACCCCAGTGATTGTAATTAAGGGTTCGGTTAGAAATTCCTACCACCTGGAGAAGGTCGGAGCGTACAAGGGCCGAAACGTGGTAAAAATGGCAACAAAGATGAGAACAATAGTCCAAATAATGTAAATACTGTTATTTTTTTTCTTTTTCATTCCAATACCAAAAACTTTACTAATCTGAAATTGAATGCAAATGACAATACAAAATTGTTTCATAAGATGATCAGAGTAACTATGAAAAAAGAAATACTACAAAAGTTTATTATTTGAGAGGTTCACACTCCACCCACGTCTATTGAACAGGTTAAGAGGCTCATCCCTTGTTCCCTGTTTAGGATGTGACTTCCGGCTTTCTCTTTTCCAATCTTTTCACTATTACGTAGCCCCCTGTACATCAGTGGCGTTACCGCCTTGCTCGGGGTGATACGATTAAAAAAAAAAAAAAGAGGAATCACACAACACCTTAAAAAAAAAAAACAAAAAAAAACGAATATATGTAACAACCGAACAGTATATATTAAATGATTCAAATTAATTAAAAAAAACTGCTTTATTTTTTTTCTTTCACCATGCAGTCAATTTTAGACCCACTGCAGTGACAGGGTGTAATCGATTTCTATTTTTGCCTCAGATTAGTTCATTTGCAGTAATATGACGAAATATGAATCTATATATAGATATATATGTATATAAAATAAAATAAATTTTCAATATTCAACATTTTTGAATACTGAAAATTTATTTCATTTTATATTAGCTCTGTAATTTTAATTGCATTTAGCTCTCCTCCTGTATCATTTTTAATCTTAAAATTTTAATATTAATTAGGATCAGGTTTTGGGGATTAACCTTTCTACTTTTCCGTTTGGATTAACATATTTTAATAATATATATATATATATATATATATATATATATATATATATATATAAATTAAATTAAAATAGGATTAATTCAAGGATGTTGAATGACCATTTCGATATGAAAATCCCCACGGGGGATAACACATCACCTCAGCAACAAAAAAATCCTTTCAGAAACTGGACAAAAATTAGTCTAATTTCCCTTTTTAAATAGATTTGCAAAGAAATTAAAAAAAGAAAAAGAAATAAAAAAGAAAAAGAAAAAGATAAAACAAAATAAAATCAAATAAACAAGAAAAGAAAAATTGGCATCGTCTGGGTTTGAATTGTCTGGGAAAGAGAATTGTAACTTAAAAAGAACGGACGGCGTGTTGAATTGATATATGGTTAAGCAAAACGGAAAAAAGGTGGGAGATAAGATATCATAAAGAATATATATATATATGTGTGTGTGGGGGGGGGTGTATCCTTGAGCAAATTAGTTGAAACAACTGCTTTATTTTTTTTCTTTCACCATGCAGTCAGACCCACTGAGGTAACAGGGTATAATCGATTTTTATATTTTTTCCTCATTAAATCATTTGCAGTGATATTCAGCAATGTGAATCTACTTATATATATATATATATATATATATATATATATATACAGAGAGAGAGAGAGAGAGAGAGCGAGCGAGCGAGATAGATAGATAGATAGATAGATAGATAGATAGATTCATTTATATATATATATATTATAAAGAATATGTATATATACATTATAGATAATAAAGAATATATATGTATATAAACGCATATATTATAACGAATATATATATATATATATTACGAAAATTAGCAATGATTAAAGAAACAACAGACAATTTCTGTAACATGTTTACATTTGTTGACATTACCATACATTTTAGTGTAGGTATGGTTATTTGCGTGAATCGAAAATTGTGTCATATCGGCTTGATTTAATACAGTTTACTCTGTCGATCGTTCGTGGGTGCGCGGTCTGAGACGCGTCGTTCCAATTGCTGTGTTTTGCTATGTGTATAGGGGTCACAGGTTCGATTCTTGTCAAATGACGCACATTTTCATAGCAAAAATGTATTGTAGATTATCAGGTCGGAAGAAATATATATATATACTGTTTGTCTATAAACAGAATATCTACGTAAATACGAGTGTCGATCAAAAATAATTTTTAAACAAATAATTTATATATATATATATATATATATATATGGTTGTCATGTATGGCACCAAACGCATGTAGCCGATCTGTCTTGGTTAAAACCATCTTTCTTGTGAATCAGTGCAACAGATTCACAAAGAACTGTATCAAACCGCACGATCCAAACCACTTGAAAACTTTAAACAGCTTTTTTTTCCTTTTCTTTTTTTTTAATCATCTCACCCCAAGCAAGGCATTCCACTGCCACTATTGCGCATGGGGCTACATAAGGGAAGGTAAAGAGGAGGAATGGTTAGAAATAGGGAATGTCAGGAGGAAGGTGACAGATGAGTAAGGGTAGCGAGGATGAGGGTTGGGCAGATGGGAAGAGTGTTTGATAGAATGGGTGCAGGTTAGTGTGTTAGGAGGTGTCTATTGACCTTACATTTAAACTCCTGGAGATTGTAGCCCTCGGGGAACCAATCGTTTGGAAGAGAATTCCACAGTCGGGAAGTGCGAGGAAAGAAACTGTTGGAGTAGAAGTTACGGCTGCATTTTATCGGTTTCACTGTAAAATGGTGGGATCTAGTTGCTAATCTAGTATCTCGTTCAAATTCGTATTTAGGGGGCACTAGTGATCTAAGTTCATCGGAGCAGAAGCAACAAAAATCGATATCACATGCACTTGAAGAGAAAATGATGTCATAATCAGGATATTGACTTTCCATAATATTTCAGACAAAAGTTTACGAAAGAATACCGACATTAATACTTATTAAGGGTAATAACAGCTCGGCGCTGCAAACGACTGCTAGCTGATACCAGCTAACAAAGTCGGTGTCTGTGTGTTTCAGGCCCCTCTCACAAACATCTTTGAAACATAGTGTGAAGCGGCCTACCGGACGGTGTCCAGTGACCAGCTCACTTATAGATGTTTTCTTTTGGTATACGGCTGTTATACATACAATGAACGGGACCCAGCCATCGAAGACGATGTTAACAAAAAGATGCAAACTCTAGGCGTCTGCATATAAGTCAATTGTCATATCCATATTATGGGACCTACCCTTTTGTGGCATAATGAACTCTGCTCATGATTATAAGATACCTAGAGACTATGGCTCAAGTGGGACTATTTACTGAGGAGTTGAGTTGGTTAAGACTCTTCGGTCTACATTTGGCAGTCAGCCTCAGCCTGACGTGTAACACTCTTGTATTTGTTTTTCGTTCATATATATCTGTTTCACTAAAGGCTGAGTTGTGTTTTTTTCCGGACCTATTCTGGGTCCACAACAATCCGAAACAGTGTTTTAATTTTAATTTCAAATTTTAAGTGTCCGTTACTCTGGTCGAGCTTCTCGGCTTATACAAATTATTATAGTGTTGGGGATTACCCCTTTTTGGATACAAGAATGGACTAGTCTAATGTGTACATATAATCCTGCCTATACAGAGAGGAGCGGTTTTTGAGTTGAGTTGAGTTGAGTAGCTGTACCGTCGCTAGTTGGTGAATAAGAATATAGATTCATTACTTGAACATACTTCTTCACTCCAAGATTGTATATATTGATTCCTACTAACAGTATTCCTAGTATTCCTGAATTGACTAACCCGTGTTCCAGTTTCAATATAACATACATCTTTTATCTCTATATCTGCTTTTTGTTATTTATTATTTTGTGTGGTTTCTCAACTAAAATCCACAACATATAGTTTAACTAATTTTTTAACCAGTAGTTGGCTATTTGTGTTTGTATTACTATCAAAAGTCGGCCATATTGGTCTTTGATAGTGCCTGCTGGTGGTGTGTAGCATAAGTATGATGTTTATAACAGAGAAGCGAAGTGACGACGCAGAGAACCACATCATGCTAAACGCTGCGATAGCCAGCTTCTGTTTCCTAAATTCTAGCAAGCATTTCAAAAATCCTCCAGTAAATTTGTATTTTTTTTTTATAATCTTATCGCCCCAAGCAAGGCATTTTACGGCCACTGTTTTGCAGAGGGTTACATATGAGAAAAGTTACGAGAAAGAGTGACAGGTTATTGGGGGTGTCAGGAAGAAGGATGACAGTGGTCATAAAGTGAGGGATCAGTTTATATATTGATTGTATATGTAGAATTGATCCCCCCCACTTTATATCCACATTATAATAGTATAAAATCTTTTTTTATAATCATATCGCCCCAAGCAAGGCATTTTACTGCCAGTGTTTTGCAGGGGGTTACACAGGCGGAAAGTTATGAGAAAGAGTGACAGATTATAGGGGGTGTAAGGAAGTGGGTAAGAGAAGGAAGAGAATACTGATGAGAGTGAAGTTGACGGAGAATGGAGCATAAGAGAGAGAGAGAGAGAGGATGCAGGTTAGTCAGATAGAAGATGACTATTGACAGAGAAAGGAGCATGAGAGAGAGAGGACGGCTTAGAGATTCTGATGCTCACGGGACTTATAGAGGGAAAGAGAGACAAGGAAAAGCAACGCGTGATGGATATGGATGGAGGATCAGGGTTTGACCGGTATAACAGGAAAAGGGTTGTTAAGAGGTACAACAGATAGGAAGACCTGGAGGGTCATGATCGCTTACGTCCTGAAGTGACACGGAATATAGAGGAAGAAAATTCTATCTTCATCTCTAATTCATAGGTATTTACAGATTTTCTTGTTCTAATTCTTTAGTTTTTTGTTATAAAATCTAAACCGAATGAGTGTTACTATCCCATTCTTGAATGTTAATTTTTTCGCAATTTTTTTGTTCGAAATACATACCTGTGTCATCACTGATGCACTAATATTATTATTACAGGGTGATAAAAAAACAGAATCCTTAAATAGCGTAATTAATCCTACACAGGTTCAGTTATTTTCAAGAACCTTAGGGGTTTTACACCTCAGTCTGTATACAATCATTCCCCAAAATAATCGTTCAATTCAGTCAGTTAAGTGCCACACGTGATACACGCTTGGGCGATCATGTCTCGAAATAGACATGACTGACTAGGCGGAAGATTATCCCGCAGTAGGTTGCCATTACTTTCTGCGGTAGACTGGTTGCCGACCAAGGCTATAGAACCCAATCTGTCCTGTTATTTAACCCATAACTGGAAGGAATAGACGAATTAATACCTTTCCCAAGGGTACTTGCGTGTAAGTGAATGCAATGAATTCAGCTGGAATTCGAACCCAGCTTCCCGATTTCTCGTTTCGAGCCGATATCTAATGCACTGCATCAATTAGTCGCAGAAAAATGGAACACAGAAAAAATTTTAGGAACCACTGCTTCAGAGATTTGATGATAGATTTTCGGAGAAATGCCACAGCACCGTTAGTATTTTTTATTATCATTTTACTCCATGCAAGGTAAGAAAGGCACTAAGACATAAGGGAATACAGAGGGTAAAAGAATAAAAAAATACAGAAAGATTAAGGCGTGAGAACAATAGAAGAGTAATCAAGAAGACAGTAGTCAAAGACTGATATTGCATTTAAATCTTTTAAGATCAAAGTTGACTGGAAGGCAAAGTGTCGGAACAGAGTTTTAGAAGCGAGAAATGCAAGAGAAGAAACAGTTAACATCTGTCTATATTTCTGAGATGAGATGTTGTAACTATTTACATTATTCACTTTGCTCAGCTTGCTGTCCTCATCTTTATTGCCATATTCACCTTCAGCATCTGTCTCTATTTCTTAGATGAGGTATTGTAACTATTTGCACTATTTACATTGTTTGGACTGGCATCCTCATCTTTATTGCCATATTCACCTTCAGCATCTGTCTCTATTTCTTAGATGAGGTATTGTAACTATTTGCATAATTTACATTGTTTGGACTGGCATCCTCATCTTTATTGCCATATTCACCTTCAGCATCTGTCTCTATTTCTTAGATGAGGTATTGTAACTATTTATACTATTTACATTGTTTGGACTGTTGTCCTCATCTTTATTGCCATATTCACCTTCAGCCTCTGTCTCTATTTCTGAGATGAGGTATTGTAACTATTTGCACTATTTACATTGTTTGGACTGTTATCCTCATCTTTATTGCCATATTCACCTTCAGCATCTGTCTCTATTTCTTAGATGAGGTATTGTAACTATTTGCACTATTTACATTGTTTGGACTGTTATCCTCATCTTTATTGCCATATTCACCTTCAGAATCTGTCTCTATTTCTTAGATGAGGTATTGTAACTATTTGCACTATTTACATTGTTTGTACTGTTATCCTCATCTTTATTGCCATATTCACCTTCAGCATCCGTCTCTACTTCTGAGATGAGGTATTGTAACTATTTACACTATTTACATTGTTTGAAATGTTGTCCCCAACTTTATTGTCATATGCACCTTCAATATTTCTGAGATGAGATGTTGTAATTATTTATACAATTTCCATTGTTCGGGCTGTTGTCCTCATCTTTATTGCCACATTCACTTTCAACATCTGTCTGTATTTCTGAGATAAGGTATTGTAACTATTAACACTATTTACATTGTTCGGACTGTTGTCCTCATCTTTGTTGCCATATTCACCTTCAATATCTGTCTGTTTTTCTGAGATGAGATATTGTAATTATGTACACTATTTACATTGTTTGCACTGTTATCCTCATCTTTATTGTCATATCCACTCCTTCAATATCCGTTCATATTTCTGAGATGAAGTATCGTAACAGTATTTACATTGTTCAGACTAGCGTTTGTGAGGAAATAACAAAAAGACAAAACATCATAGGGATTACAATATGGAAGATGTGGAAGGCCTTGATCCCCTAAGTCATGAAGGAGAGCACTTTACAGAAGAATACATTGAAGGCATCTGCAACCTTTTCGAGTACCATACTATACCTGTTTAGAAGAGCACCCCGACGTGATGTAATGGTTAGCAAGCTTGTCTCGCTAGAACCTATTACAACTGAGTAGTGAGCTCGATCCTCACTGGGTACCACATACCTTCGGTCATGTGCCACATCTAAGCGGCGCTTAGTAAATTGAAATCGACTATACCTGTGTCAGAAGCACAGGTATCACAATTCTGGTTTTGGCGTGTCCACAGCTAATAATAATGAGAAATTAAATTATATCCTTCGAGCGTGAGTTTAAAATGACAGATCATGTCACGATCAGCAGGTGTCCCTTTCCTAGCCAACAGGGGGTAGCTGGTTGTCTTTATGTCATGTAAATGGATGGCAGTTCAAGTGCGTTGTGGTACAGTAGATATCGGCTCGGAACGAGAAACCGGGGAGTCGAGTTCGAATGCCAGTTGAATCCATTGTATTCACTTACGCGCAAATACCTTTGGGAAAGGTATTAATCCGTCTGTTCCTTCCAGTTATGGGTTAAATAGCAGGACAGATTGGGTTCTATAGCATTGGTCGGCAACCATTCTAAAGCAATGGCAAACTACTGCGGGATAATCTTCTGCCCAGTCAGTCATGTCTCTTTCGAGACATGATCGCCCAAGTGTGTATCACATATGGCACTTAACTGACGGACCTAAAGGATATATTTATTATGAGCTACAAGGAATAGTAATATCGTGAAAGTATGCGATACATAAAAGAAATTTATAACATAGATTTAAACGAGACTCGTGCTGAAACGTTAAACCGCAGAATGAGTTGTCTCGTTAGTCATAAAATGTTACAATCAAAGTCCAGACAATCGAGGTGTTGATAATCGACGTCCGGACAATCGGGTTATGAATTATCGAGGTACAGACAATCAAAATATTCTTATTGATTAAAATAAAAACAGTGACATTTCGATAGTTTTGATACCGTATTAGATTTTCAACATCTTTGAAAGGGTCTTTAGAATTTTTGCAAGGCATCCAAAAATTAAATTAGGATTCTTGACTGCTGCAATTGTTCCCCAAAAAATATATTTAAGACGCGTAAAAAAAAATTCCCTCAAACAATTGTAGCTACAATCGTAAAGTCCACATCTGGTCGGGTGCGCCTGCTATCCACCTTGACAAAATTCAATCTGCAATGTGATCGATCCCGACTTAGTAGCTCGGATACAGTCACTTTCTCACCGACGCAATGTGGCTTCCCTGTGTCTCTTCTACAAATACTTTCACGGCTTTTACTCCAATGAGCTTAGCTCACTGGTGTCCCCTATGTATGAATTTACTCGATCTACTACACCAGCAACTAGGTCCTACTCTTTTACAGTGAAACCGATAAAATGTAACCTCAATTTCTACTTCTAGTAGCTTCTTTTCTCGCACTTCCCGCTTGCGGAATTCTCTTCCGTTTACTTGCTTCCCTGACAGCTACAATCTCCAAGAATTTAAATGTAAGGTCAAGAGTCATCTCCTATCTCACGGACTCGCATCCTTTCTCTCAATATCTTTTCTCCACCCACTCTACATTTATCACACCAGTATTCTCATACTGGTGTGATAAACTAATACTTAATATCGGGAAAAAAACACCTGAAGTTCTTAAAACATGAGGAAGAAAGGCTTGGAGAATCTGATACTCACAGGTCAGATAGAGTGAAAGAGAGAGAGAGAGCAATGCGTAATATACTTAACGTGGTTAAGCAAGGGGATGGCATAGCAAGGTTTGAGTGAGGTAACAGGAAAAAAGCGGTGTAAAGAAAGAAAGAAAGAAAGAAAGAAAGAAAAGGGTGAATGAAAGAACGATGAAATGGTGTAAAAAAGAAAGAAAGAAAAAATAAAAGTGCCAAGAAACGAAAAGGAAATGAAGAAGAGAGAATGAATGAAAGATAAAAAGTACTAAATGTTATAAAAACCAAAAAGAAGGAAAGCGAAAATAAAGAATAAAGAAGCAAAGAAAAGACAAAGAATAAAGAATAAAAGGTAAAGAAAAAAAGAAAGAAAGAAAGAAAGAATCTATGAAATGTAAGGAATAGAAAAAATGAATGATATAGAGACAACAATAGGAAGAGAGTGAAAGAGAGAGAGAGAGAGGGAAGTTGAAAATTGTTAAAAAAAAAAGAAAGAATGAATGAAAAAAAGTGAATAAAAAATCTCAATAAAAAATCTCAATAAAAAATAAGTGAAAATGAAAAACATGAAAAATGAATCAGCAAGAAAAATGGGAAAGAAAGAACATATCAAGGAGAACAATAAAAGACGTTGAGAAAGAAAGAAAGAAAGAAAGAAAGAAAGAAAGAAAGAAAGAAAGAAAGAACATATCAAGGAGAACAATAAAAGACTTTGAGAAAGAAAGAAAGAAAGAAAGAAAGAAAGAAAGAAAGAAAGAAAGAAAGAACATATCAAGGAGAACAATAAAAGACGTTGGGAAAGAAAGAAAGAAAGAAAGAAAGAACATATCAAGGAGAACAATAAAAGACTTTGAGAAAGAAAGAAAGAAAGAAAGAAAGAACGAACGAAAGGAAGAAAGAAAGAAAGAAAGAACATATCAAGGAGAACAATAAAAGACGTTGGGAAAGAAAGAAAGAAAGAAAGAAAGAAAGTATCAAGCTGAACAATAAAAGAAAGAAAAAAAGAAAGTATCAAGGTGAACAATAAAAGAAAAAAAGAAAGAAAACATCAAGATGAACAATAAAAGACGTTGAGAAAGAAAGAAAGAAAGAAAGAAAGTATCAAGGTGAACCATAAAAGAAAGAAAGAAAGAAATGAGAAGAAGAACAATGAAGAAAAAAAACAAAAAATAAGACGAAAGAAGAAAAATGAAGAAAAAAGAAGAAAAAAGAAAAAGAAGAAAATCTAGATATAAAACATAGCAATGGCTGAAAATATAGTCGTTTCGATGGCAAGAGAAAAACAAACGATCCGCTCACGTGAACTTGTCATCACATAGTTTCTCCTCTAACCCGAAAGCATCGTACAACAGAGTAAAATCCAAATAAAACAAACGAGGTGTAAAAAGAAAAAGTTAAAATAGTGGACATGTTGTCGTAAATCACCTGTAATAGGTGCCTAGAAAGGGCCTTTCACATTCAGTTTGTGGCAGAGACAAACAAAACCACGCGACTCGCTCCATTTGATACGCATTTTCTCCTTCTTTCTAACAAAGGTTTCGAAATTTCAAAAATGTTGGCGTGTGCCTGTGTGTATGGATAAGTATGCAGCCACAGGAACATTTTTCACTTTCGCGGGAGAAAAATGGGTCACCAGGGACATAATCAACCAAATCAACAACAATGTCATGGATGAGGTTTTACGCAGGCAAGAGTTGACATTCTTCGATATAAGCATCTCTCTCAGTCATTTCTAAACCTGTGTCACTCTGCCGCATCATATCTATCTATCTATCTATCTATCTATCTATCTATCTATCTATCTATCTATCTATCTATCAGTCTGTCTGTTCATTATCTATCAGTCTGTCTGTTCATTATCTATCAGTCTGTCTGTCTTTTCATTATCTATCTATCTATCTATCTATCTATCTATCTATCTATCTATCTATCAGTCTGTCTGTTCATTATCTATCAGTCTGTCTGTCTTTTCATTATCTATCTATCTATCTATCTATCTATCTATCTATCTATCTATCTATCTATCTATCAGTCTGTCTGTTCATTATCTATCAGTCTGTCTGTCTTTTCATTATCTATCTATCTATCTATCTATCTATCTGTCTGTCTGTCTGTATGTCTGTCTGTCTCTTCATTATCTATCTATCTATCTATCTATCTATCTATGTCTCTTCATTATCTATCTATCTATCTATCTATCTATCTATCTATGTCTCTTCATTATCTATCTATCTATCTATCTATCTATCTATCTATCTATCTATCTATGTCTTCTTCATTATCTATCTATCTATCTATCTATCTATCTATCTATCTATCTGTCTGTCTGTCTGTCTGTCTATCTATCTGTCTGTCTGTCTGTCTGTCTGTCTGTCTGTCTGTCTGTCTGTCTCTTCATTATCTATCTATCTATCTATCTATCTATCTATCTATCTATCTGTCTATCTATCCAGGTACTGAACTCGTGGACACATGGCTCAGTGGATTAAGGCATTTTTTAACCCTTTAACTTGAGCTAAAAGCTGTGAATAATTCCATAAGAATGAGGACAACTGTCATTCAATGTAAATAGTATATATATATATATATATAGGGCAATGATTAAACTGTCGTCTAAATTACGCAGACATGATAATACCACTGACACCAAAATAACACAAAAATATCTTGAAATACTAAAAAGGGAATTTATTTAATTAAATCGATATTAGCATCAACCACGGTCTCTAGACGATTTCGGAATCTCCTGAAACACGTCTAGATGGTTTCCTTGTTTAAGTTGATAAATGCTGCCGTAATCCTTGCCTTCAGTTCATCTTTGGCATGATATACAGTTTTGTTGGTCTCTCGCTTCTTTGAATATTATGTGCCCCACGCATAATATTTAAGGGGTTGCAGTCTGGAGAGTTAGGTGGCCAGGTGTGATCGCTGAAATTGTCTGATAGCCATGACTGCGTTCTCTTGATTATTTGGCATGGTGCAGAGGCCTGTTGCCAGACATAGTGTTTCCCAGCAGGCAGCATCTTGAATCAGGTTACCACGACTTTCAAAGCCAAAAAGTTTAAAAACATGCGCGAATATGTAAAATATAAAATGGTGACAATTTTCCAATCGCATCCCATATATATATATATATATATATATATATATATATATATATATATTTGATGGTGATGTCGTTAAAAGACAACAAAAAATCACAGTAATTGTTGATTTTTTTATCGGGTCTAAGCTTTCGGCTCACATAAGCCATTATCAAAGAGTAAATATTAACACACAGTAAACATAGAATACAGTCAATTTTGATATTTCCAATAACGTACTCAAATGTCTGTAATCAGACCAGGGACCACAACGCCACTATTTTGTCACTGTCTTCGGCCATCCGCCACGGTAGGGATGGACTTATATTTTCAATTCAATTCTCTTTATTGTTAATAACTTAAATGATCTATGTTCACTGTGTGTTAATATTTACTCTTTGATAATGGCTTATGTGAGCCGAAAGCTTAGACCCGATAAAAAAATCAACAATAACTGTGATTTTTTTTTTTTGTGATTTAACGACATCACCATCAAGTATATCAGACGGTATGAACGGATCCTACACAAAATTAATAGACAAAACTTGTCTATATTATTCAATGAAACCTGCATTAACGAAAAAACGCTGCCAAAATACACACAATTTATATATATATATATATATATATATGTCTGTTGATATCTATTTCTGTACGTATCTGTATCTTTTCTATATCGATATCAGTATCTATCGGTATGACAGTGACTGACAAAGATGGCAGCGTACAAGGCTTGTGTTAATGAGCACACTGCTATACGCAACGAGACGTGGACCACGTACGCCAGGCAAAAGAGGCGTGTGTAAAAAGTATTCGCCGCATATTAGGAATCTCCAAGCAAGACAAAGTGTCCAACTCTGACGCCCTGTCTCTTGCGGGTCTGCTCACTATTTTCACACTCCTTAAACAGCTCTAAGTAGGTATAATTGTAGTTCTTAGTCTCAGCCATGATACAATTTACTCGGAGGACTTATTTAGCCTTCAACTTTCAGTTTACGACGAAAAAAAACTATTTCATATCGATACCAGGAAATCAAAATTTAATTTACATCCATTCGTTTTTCTTTCAGTCTACGGTTTCGCTTTAACTGGTAACAACTATTGCTTTTTAGTCTTTCGTGCCAACGTCCAAAGAGTCTGAGCTCCAGGACGATGGATTAGTTTTAAAGCTTTCATTACACCCGAGCATAGCCGGGCTATACTGCTAGTAATTAAATAGATACAAACATTAAAAAATACAGCGGAAAACAACACAAGAAATTACCATGAAAATCAGTTCCCGGGTTTTCATCACAACATAACGGTAAATTAAGACGATCGCATAACCTGAGCAAAACAGATGTCATTGTTTTTTAGTTTTTGTTTTTTTGTTTTTTGATTTTTATTTGTTGTTTTTTCTTCCAAGAGATCAACAACTGAATTAATCAGGCTGCTTTGAATTTACCCTTGTGAATGATATCGGGTCACATGTGATGAATGCACAATGCCATTGGATCACTGTGTCGTGCCAAGTTGTTTTTTTCATCCTGAATCCATCTTGCACATATACAAATCAACCATCCGTCCGTGTTTGGAATACTGCTGTGACATATGGTCAGGCGTTCATCTCAGTGTTCTCGACAGGCTCCAAAGAAGAATCAGTAATGTGATAGGTACCGACTTGGCGGATCAACTCCAGTCGCTTTCTTACCGACGGGATATGGCTTCCCTCTGTCTGTTCTATATATATTTTCATGGCTTCTGTTCCGACGAACTTAAATCACTGGTGCCCCTGCCACATGAATTTACTCGTGCAACCAGAATGGCAACTGGGTCTCACCCATTCACAGTTAGATCAACCAAATGCAGCCGACAATTTTACTCCATCAACTTCTTTTCTCTCACTTCCCGCCTGTAGAACTCTCTTCCATATTCTTGCTTTACCGACGGCTACAACCTCCAGAGATTTAAATGCAATGTCAATACCCATCTCCTAACCACTTGACTCCAGTTCTTTCCACACCACCCTGTATATCTTTTCCTCTCTCTCCACTTTTGCAACTGTCATCACACCTGTAATCCCATCCTTCTCTTGCTCCTTTCTCTGACACCCACTGTAACTGCTTCTCCTTTCTCCTTTCTCTTCTCCTATCTAATCGTTTACTCTTATGTAGCCCCCTGCGCATCAGTGGAGTTACCGCCTTGCTTGGAGTGAAACCATTAAAAAATATATATGTCCAGATTGAATTGGGTATAAACATTAAAACTGGAATTGTATTTCCAACAAAAACAATAAAATAATTTAGTTTTTGGTATTCGTTTTGCCAATGTTATTCCATCATATAAAACGACTGAGTGGCATAACACTATTATTATTATGTTGTCATTTTTCATCATATTTCGATTTCTGCTATGGTCGCACTACCAACCAAGTCTGCGGGAAGACCTAAGGCAGGTTGTGGCGTGTTGTTATGGCTCCATTTCATGTTTTTTCTATCTCCCCTATCATCCCTAGCGTTACATAGACAAAGTTCTCCTTAGTGTGTGGGATATACTTACTAAGACAATTTTTTGTATATCTATTTAGCTGGGGTTTCCAGGGATTCTTTCAATGTGTTGTTCTATTTTTTATCATTCCAAGTGCACCTACTATCACTGGCATGATTCTTGTTTTCAATTTCCACATTTTTTCTATTTCAATTTCCAGGTCTTTTTATTTTGACAGTTTTCAAATTCCTTGGTTGCTATGTTACAATCTGCTGGACAAGCCATATCAATCAACAGACAAGTTTTCTCTTTCTGGTTTTTAACAATAATGTCTGGCCTATTTGCTTCAATTTTTCTGTCTGTGTAGATGGTGTAATCCCATAGAATGGTGACATCTATTTCTGTAACCGGTGCTGGGTGATGTTCATACTAGTGTTAGTTTACAGATTTTCCATAGTGTTTGCACATTGTCGAATGTAAATATTACCCCACTCTATCGTGGCGATTTTTATATTCATTTGGGGCAAGTATAGATCAGCCTGAGATTAGATGGTCTATTGTTTCTTGATGCTTATCACAAACCTGCATTTTGGATCCATATTATTATGTATAATATTTGCCTGAAAGTTTCTAGTGAAAAGACTTTGGTCTTGCGCTGCAAGAATAAAGCCTTCAGTCTCAGACTCTAATCCAGATGCACGTAACCATCGATGAGTATTAAACTTTATCAACATTGGATTTATTGGCACGTTCTGGATATTGGCCATGCAGAGGTTTGTCTTGCCAGTGTTGTTTCATCTGTTCAAGAGCTTTATCTTTGGCTTTCATTTTCATATTTTTTGCCGCAATAGTTGGTTCTTGGCTTCTGTTTTGCTTTTCTACAGAATCTACTAACTGTAAATTTTGTTTGTATTTACTGCCTTCTTTTATTATTTAAATTTTTTTCCTTCTTTCTTCATGTTGCCTTACTAATTGTATCATCCAATCTTTTGTTGTTTCTAATTATTATTATTAATGATAATACTTCAAAAATTACAATTAACCTAACTCTTCTAATCTTTTTCAACATTTAAGAGAAAGGCGGCATTAAAGAGAAGAATAAGCTCAACGTCTGACAATATTCAACCGTATTTCAACAAAATGTTTGTTTCCTTCAAATTATATTTAAGAATGATTTTAAGTATGAAAAATTTATATTTGGGCAGCAAACTTTCATTTAAACATGTTTCGTTTAAAACGATCTACAAAGAAGATTTTATTAATTTTTTATTTAATTTTTCCAGTATTCTTACGTGATTCCTTCTTGCTGGAGATAAGGAATATAAAAATGTTCCATAATTGTTGACTTTCCAAGAGCTTTCAGCCACTTCACTGGCCATTTTCAAGGATGTTATTTTACTGTTGTTGTTATTTTATCCTCATGTTTTGACTATAACGTAATTTATTTTGTGTTTTTGAAAAGGAGCTTTCTTAAAAGCTATCACCTACACGTGCGCGACTGGACATCGCGTGAGCGTCTGTTTATTTTTTGTTTAAACTTTCAAAATTCCATTTCCACTAATCTTGGAATTATTTTAAACTTTTGTTCTCATCTTAGTTGATATACACTAGCGGCCATAATTATTAGACCACCTAGTTTTTTTTTTTAAAGAAATAATGTATTTCATATTGTTATGTCGTGAGTAAGAATAAATAACTCAACAACAGGAATAGGTTAATTGTTGTATTCCGTGAAAATAGTATTTACGAATGTTATTAGTATACAATACAAGAATAGAAGTTAATCGTCTCAACCGTCGTAAGACGTAGTATGAGCAATGGGTACTTCCGGGTCGTCACCGGAAGTCTACGACTGACTTGTCGATCGGCTGCTCGGCACACTCTCTCACGTAGATGCCACCATTACTTTACATAGTAATGGAATAGTTCATTATAGCCGAATAGGTGCGGGCGTCCCAACACATATTATTTTTAGTATTTATTGTCAAGTAAATAATTCTAAATGAAAATAGAATGGTTCTTTTGATTATATTAATTTGCAAAATTTTACAAGGCAAGGAAGCAAGAATGAACACGTCCGAATCACCTTAAATTTCTTTCATTGATGAAACTGCAATATAGGTGTTGTGGGATCTCCCCTTTGTATATAATAAGGGACTCGACTGAGTATATACATATACTCCTGCCATAAAGAGAGCAGTGGAGAGTGGAGAGTTGAGAGTAATCGTAGAGATCCGTGCGAGTTATCAGAGAGTACCGAAACTGATACGTAAGTTACCGAGAGATACCGAAGTTACCCAGAGACTACCGCTTCAGAAGTCAGACTAGCTCTGAGCTCTATTCAGCTAGAATAATATACACGGATATGCACTTTCCAACGACTTCACTTCAAGACTTGTGTCTATTTATTTCTATTAATAGTATTCCTGGATTTACTAACCTGGGTTCAAATTTGTATATTATGTTCCATATTACCTACTTTTCTATCTCAATATCTGTTTTTGTTGTTCATTATTTTGTGCGGTTCCTCACCCAGAATCCACAACAATAGGTAATTATTAAATATTTATAAATTTTACAAATTAATAAATAAAATATAGTATGAAATACATCATTTTTTTTAAAACTGAGGTGGCCTAATAATTATGGATGGTAGTGTAGGTGCAATAATAGAAACACCGTTTCGTAGTTGGTTATACATGTGTAAGTATCATGTAGGTGTCATGAATTCGATCCTTGGATCTGGTACCAACGAACCAAATCCAACATGAAAGAACAATAATTGATTTCACAGGATATTTCGCAATAATCAACAAGATAATCCAAATCAGTCAATCTATGTACACCTGATGATGATCAGAAGGTACTTGGTCGAAATGTTGTGTTTATTATAACACCTATATCAACGAAGATGAGAACAAATAAACACAAATCCATTTCTACTGTTAAATAATGTAAGGTTGATGGTAGGAGAAAATTGTTTGATATATAATGACTCTCTTATGATTAGATGCCTTTGATATTGTAATTTAAATAGTGTTTTTGGATTTTCAACCAAAATTTTTCTTAACGGTTCTTGAAATTAATGGGTTAATAAATGTTTTTATTGCGCTATTGATACATAAGGGGCATGTAAGGAGCCTACTCAAAGAAGCAGTAGTATGGCCAATATAGGTAATTGATTTATGACAAGAAACACAATCTTATAATATTGAAATTCATACCCTATATTAATCATCGCTAGTTTAGGTTTGATGGGGTTATTTTATTTACGGCTCTCCGCAGTTTCTATTTCATTAATATCAGTCAGTTAATGTTTGTTAAGAAATGCAATGGATTGATTTCCCATTGATGTATAAATGTTTTCTGGATTCAGGATTGGTCTTCTACTATACTGGTTGCTATGGAAAGCTAGAGAGCCTACGCTATAATTCCGTTTCGCCCATAGGTATTGGGAAGAGGGGAGAAAAATGTTGTCTTCTTTTGTAAGAGTAAAAATGTGAATGAATGAAAGACCTCAAGGTATTTGAATTTTTTTGACTTCATTTTCTGCATTGATAACCGTTATGACATTAGGAGTCAGTTTTCATTCGAAGATTACCAAGTTCCTAACATTTTGGGTTCGTTAAGTCGATTAGCAACCGACATAACACGATTATAACTTTCAGTGCGAAAACTACTCCACAACACAGTAGATCCCATCAAATTTAAACATTAGAACCCATCAAATTACGTGATCAGAATGGCTTTTTTGTTTTTTAAAAGTAGGGCCCATCAAATTTCAACAGTAGGATGCATCACATTTTCAGGGTAGGGCCCATCAAATTTTAACAGAAAGGTCAACCAAATAATGGCATCAGAACAGTTTTTTTATGAGTAGGACCCATCAAATTTCAAGTCAAATCCATCAAATTTTAAAACCCATCAGATTATAACAGTGAGGCTCATCAAATTTCAATTATAGTACCCATCATATCACGGCATCAAAACGATTTGTTTTATAAAAAGTAAGGCCCATCAAAATTTAACAGTAGGACCTACCAAATTTTAACAGTAGAGCCCATCAAATTTTTACAATAGAACCCATCAAATTTAATAGTAGTAGCCATCAAATTTTAGCCATAAGATCCATCCGATTTTCACAATAGGACCCATTAAATTTCAACAGCAGGACCCAACAGATTTTTATAGTAGGACCCATCAAATTACAGCAGTAGGGTTCATCAGATTACGACATCAGAACGGTTTGTTTGTTTGTTTGTTTGTTTGTTTTTAACAGTACGGCCCAACAAATTTTAACAGTAGAGTTCATCATATTTTAACAGCAAGACTCATCAAATTTTAACAGCAGGACCCATCATATTTCAACAATATGGCAACTCATATTTTAACAGCATGGCCCATCAAATTTTAACAACGTGGCCAATCGTATTTTAACATTAGGGTCTATCTAATTTTAACAGTAGGACCCATTATACTATTCCGAAAGAAACACTAAGAAACTTAATTAACGATTAAGAAGAAAGACAATGTTACCTGAAAAGAAATAAAACCTTTGACGAAAGAAAATCATTCGTAGGCAAACACCAAATTTTAATAATGAATTTCTAATATAAATTGATATCATGTGTTCAGTGGCATCATTGGAAACATCAGCCGCAGACAAGGAAGACAAGGAATGGTGCAGAATCGGCCTTATTTCTATTAACAGAAATATAATCTGCCATTTATTACTATTGTTCATTTGGACTGGTTTTTAATTTCATCTTTAATTTTTTGGTGGCGATTCTCTCGCCCCCAATCTACTGCAGCGACTAGACTACTGGAGAAAAAAATAAACTAAAAATACACTCTTAGTATGATATAAAACTGGATCACTTTTACCCCATGGGCAAACTGTTCCAATTGCTTTGCTACTCGAACAGAACGGCTCTTAAGAAATCAATATATAAATCTTATCACTTCATAAAGCGATTTTTCTCGGATACACATTTGGATTTTAGATTAGGGGTATTTATATCAGTAAGGTTGTATTTTATTTATTAAATTTTCGTTTTAGAACCCGAAGGCTGTTACCCGTTCAAATCTTTCCAAAACGTCTCTATTTCCGAGCAAATGTATATGCTGAACGCAAATCGATAATTGTTTATTGAAGAAACCTACCTTTTTTTTTCATTTTATCGAGAAGAAAAATATAGAACTTCTTGTCGCTGTTTATCTCACCCCCTAACCACGGTTAGAAAATGTTTTTCACTGCAGATTGACTTCACGCGTAGATTTCCGATTTTTCGGTTTTTTTTACTTCCATTTTGCGATTAATACGCGGAAAATGAGTTCCGAAACCCAACAAATCGCGGAGTAATTGCTAAAAAAAGGGAGTAAATCGAACGAATTCAGTATCCTCCGCCTCAAGTCATTCAGCGGTTAATCAGATATGACAACGGTGGTAAGGGGTGAGATTTATTTCTGGCCGATAACATGAAAAAAAGGTAGGTTTCTTTTATAAACAATTATCGAATTGAGTTCAGCATATACATTTGCACGGAAATAGGGATGTTTTGGAAGGATTTGAAGGGGTAAAGGCCTTCGGGTCCTAAAACGAAAATTTACATTTTATTTTTATTAAATAAACATTTGTATGCCATTATTATTTATTTTTTACTCGGATTTATTTTCATTTTTACTTCTATTAATTTTATTACTACTATTTATCTTCATTTATTATTACATAAAATATCGACAGCCATTTTTATTAATTTTAATTATCATTTACTTCTATCTTCATTTATTTATTTTTTGAAACATTATCAATCATAATTGTTAATGTTTTACTGTTATATATTTTTCATCGTTTTTATTAAATGAAGTATTGTCAACCATTATTATTAATTTCTTATATGTATTTACTTTCATCTTCAGTACTATTAAATGAAATATTGTCAAGCATTATTATTAATTTCTTATATGTATTTACTTTCATCTTCACTATTATTAAATGGAATATTGTCAGCCAGTATTATTAATTTCTTATATGTATTTACTTTCATCTTCACTATTATTAAATAAAATATTGTCAACCATTATTATCAATTTTTTATATGTATTTTCTTTCATCTTTGCTATTATTAAATGGAGTATTGTCAAACATTATTATTAATTTTTTATATGCATTTACTTTCAACTTCACTATTATTAAATGAAGGATTGTCAACCATTATTTTTATTTTTTTACTCGCATTTACTTTCAACTTCATTTTATTAGATAGAATATTGTAAAGCATTATTATTAATTTTTGACTGGTATTTACTTTTATTTCACTTATATTAGATGACGTATTGTCAATCATTATTATTAATTTTTGACAGGTATTTGGTTTTATCTATTTTTATTAGATGATGTCAACCACTATTATAAAACTTTGTATGGCATTTACTTTCATCGTTATTTTTATTCGGTTAAGTATTGTCAACTATTATTATAAATCTTCATATAGTATTTAATTTAAACTTTCCTTTATATTAAATGAAGTTTTGTCAAGCATCATTTTCAATTTTTTTAACGTTACTAGATTTGTTTATTTTAGGGAAGAAGCCTTCGAATAAATATTTCTTTCTTAGAATAAAAAATAAAAATTAAAAATTTGATAAGAATTCAAAAATAAATTTAGAAATAAAAAATAATTAAAAATTAAAAAATAGAATACAGTAAAATAAATAAGAATTATTTAGGTGTTTTAAAGAGCAGCCAAAAATGTCAAATACAGGTGTGGTGGGGTACTAAAATCAAACAGGTACAAAAATTTATATACCTAGGAGGTGTTATAGCAGAAAACGGAAAGTGCAACGCAGAAATCCGAAGGCGAATTGGTATGGCGAAGAGCGCATTCCAGAAGCTAAGTAGAGTATTAAGAGACAGGAAAATTTCACTAGAAACAAAGAAGAGAGTACTGGATTGCTATGTGATGTCAGTTCTTCAATATGGCAGTGAATGCTGGACAATATGTTCAAAGATGTAAGGAAAAACTTGAAGCAACTGAAATTTGGTTCTACAGAAGTATACTGGATATAAAGTGGGGGATCAGTTTCATATTACAATCAATACATAACCTGACCCCTCACTTTGTGGTCAGAGCAGTTTCTACACATTTATATTCTTGAGACCAAAAGCACAAGAATGCATTCCAGGGGCTGAGAAGAGTATTAAGCAACAGGACAATTTCGCTAGAAACAAGGAAGAGAGTACTGGATTGCTACGTGCTGTCCGTCCTTCAATATGCCAGTGAATGCTGGACAATATTGTCAAAGATGAAGAAAAAACTTGAAGGAATTGAAATTTGGTTCTAAAGAAGGATGCTGCGGATATCATGGATCGAGCACGTGAGCAATGATGAAGTTTTGGAAATGATGGAAACAAAAAGGAAATTAATACTGATCATCAGAAAGAGACAGCCAAAGTTCCTGGGATATGCAATGAGGAAAGAGGACTTGGAGAACCTGATACTAACAGGCCAGATAGAGGGAAAAAAGACAGGGGGAAGCAGCTGGTAACTTATTTGAAGGGCTAATCAGGTGGATGACAGAACGAGGGTTGTGTGGTGTAACAGGAGAAAGCGTGCTAAGATCGCCCACCTCCTGAAAGAACGGGGCACATAGAAGAAAAACATGGTATTTACTTTCATCTTTATTTTTATTCAATAAAATATTGTTAACTATTATTATAAATCTTTGTATGGTATTTAATTTAACCTTTCTTTATATTAAATGAAGTATTGTCAAGCATTATTATTAATTTTTTTAACGTTCCTAGATTTGTTTATGGAAGTAACGTTCGAATAAATATTTCTTTCTAAAAACAAAAGATAAAAATTTAAAAATTGTTAAAATTTAAGAAAATAAAAGATAGAAAAAAGAAGAAATGAAATTAATAAAAAATTAAAAAAATACAATACAGTAAAATAAATTAGGGTTATTTAGGTGTTTTAAGATGTTTTAACGTGTAACGAATTTGAGACTTTTCTTCAATACTCCTTCTTCAAACCTGCCCTGACTAGCGTCTTATGACTTTGACAACTGAATTCACAGGATTATGGCCGACAATCTGTTGTAATTGATGTATTAAGCTCTGCCTTGACGTTCACAATTTCCTGCTTGTACAAGGTTCCTAGGTCATGCGAAATGCTATTTTTATCCAATTTCAATGTTATCTGGTCTACGGATGTTTACACCAGATGATGATGTTGCGACAAGCAGACATAGTGGATACTTTCTGAAGCAAAGCTCCGCCGTAAATGTCCTTCTGGAATCGACTAATATTGATATATTTAAGCTGTTGCAATAGACAAAGAAGGTCGGAGAGTTCAACGTCCGAAATGTTATTATGCATACAGAAACGAAGATGAGAACGGTTATTTAAATTTAAATTTAATATTTAAATTTAATATTTAAATTTAATATTTAAATTTAGTATTTTAATGGGATTAACAAATATAATGGTTGACAATACTTCATCCAACAAAAATGAAGATGAAAGTAAATCCCAGCGAAAAATTAATAATTATGAATGACAATATTTTTTCTAATAAAAATTAATTTGAAAGTTACTCAGGTAAACTAATAATAATGGTTGACAATACTTCTTCTAATAAAATTATGTTGAAAGTAAATACTAGCATAAATTAATAATAATGGTTGACAATACTTTATGTAATAAAAATTAATTTGAAAGTAAATACTAGCATAAATTAATAATAATGGTTGACAATACTTCTTCTAATAAAATTATGTTGAAAGTAAATAGCACCAAAAATTAATAATAATGGTTGACAATACTTTATGTAATAAAAATTAATTTGAAAATACTAGCATAAATTAATAATAATGGTTGACAATACTTCTTCTAATAAAATTATGTTGAAAGTAAATACTAGCATAAATTAATAATAATGGTTGACAATACTTTATGTAATAAAAATTAATTTGAAAGTAAATAAATAGCATAAATTAATAATAATGGTTGACAATACTTCTTCTAATAAAATTATGTTGAAAGTAAATAGTACCAAAAATTAATAATAATGGTTGACAATACTTTATGTAATAAAAAATTAATTTGAAAGTAAATACTAGCATAAATTAATAATTAAGAATGACAATATTTTTCTAATAAAAATTATAAGAAAGTAAATACTAGCATAAATTAATAATAATGGTTGACAATATTTATAATAAAAATTAATTTGAAAGTAAATACTAGCATAAATTAATAATAATGGTTGACAATACTTTATGTATTAAAAATTAATGAAAGTAAATACTAGCATAAATAATAATAATGGTTGACAATACTTCTTCTAATAAAATTATGTTGAAAGTAAATAGTACCAAAAAATTAATAATAATGGTTGACAATACTTTATGTAATAAAAATTAATTTGAAAGTAAATACTAGCATAAATTAATAATTATGAATGACAATATTTTTCTAATAAAAATTATGTTGAAAGTAATACTAGCATAAATTAATAATAATGGTTGACAATACTTTATGTAATAAAAATTAATTTGAAAGTTAATACTAGCATAAATTAATAATAATGGTTGACAATACTTCTTCTAATAAAATTATGTTGAAAGTAAATAGTACCAAAATTAATAATAATGGTTGACAATACTTTATGTAATAAAATTAATTTGAAAGTAAATACTAGCATAAATTAATAATTATGAATGACAATATTTTTCTAATAAAAATTATGTTGAAAGTAAATACTAGCATAAATTAATAATAATGGTTGACAATACTTTTATGTAATAAAAATTAATTTGAAAGTTAATACTAGCATAAATTAATAATAATGGTTGACAATACTTCTTCTAATAAAATTATGTTGAAAGTAAAATACTAGCATAAATTAATAATAATGGTTGACAATACTTCTTCTAATAAAATTATGTTGAAAGTAACAGTACCAAAAAATTAATAATAATGGTTGACAATACTTTATGTAATAAAAATTAATTTGAAAGTAAATACTAGCATAAATTAATAATTATGAATGACAATATTTTTCTAATAAAAATTATGTTGAAAGTAAATACTAGCATAAATTAATAATAATGGTTGACAATACTTTATGTAATAAAAATTAATTTGAAAGTTAATACTAGCATAAATTAATAATAATGGTTGACAATACTTCTTCTAATAAAATTATGTTGAAAGTAAATACTAGCATAAATTAATAATAATGGTTGACAATACTTCTTCTAATAAAATTATGTTGAAAGTAAATACTAGCATAAATTAATAATAATGGTTGACAATATTACTTCTTCTAATAAAATTATGTTGAAAGTAAATACTAGCATAAATTAATAATAATGGTTGACAATACTTCTTCTAATAAAATTATGTTGAAAGTAAATACTAGCATAAATTACTAATAATGGTTGACAATACTTCTTCTAATAAAATTATGTTGAAAGTAAATACTAGCATAAATTAATAATAATGGTTGACAATACTTCTTCTAATAAAATTATGTTGAAAGTAATACTAGCATAAATTAATAATAATGGTTGACAATACTTCTTCTAATAAAATTATGTTGAAAGTAAATACTAGCATAAATTAATAATAATGGTTGACAATACTTCTTCTAATAAAATTATGTTAAAAGTAAATACTAGCATAAATTAATAATAATGGTTGACAATACTTCTTCTAATAAATTATAAGCAAAGTAAATACTAGCATAAATTAATAATAATGGTTGACAATACTTCTTCTAATAAAATTATGTTGAAAGTAAATACTAGCATAAATTAATAATAATGGTTGACAATACTTCTTCTAATAAAATTATGTTGAAAGTAAATACTAGCATAAATTAATAATAATGGTTGACAATACTTCTTCTAATAAAATTATGTTGAAAGTAAATACTAGCATAAATTAATAATAATGGTTGACAATACTTTCTAATAAAATTATGTTGAAAGTAAATACTAGCATAAATTAATAATAATGGTTGACAATATTTTCTAATAAAATTATGTTGAAAGTAAATACTAGCATAAATTAATAATAATGGTTGACAATACTTCTTCTAATAAAATTATGTTGAAAGTAAATAATATATACCAATAATAATGGTTGACAATACTTCTTCTAATAAAATTATGTTGAAAGTAAATACTAGCAAAAATTAATAATAATGGTTGACAATACTTTATGTAATAAAAATTAATTTGAAAGTAAATACTAGCATAAATTAATAATAATGGTTGACAATACTTCTTCTAATAAAATTATGTTGAAAGTAAATACTAGCAAAAATTAATAATAATGGTTGACAATACTTTATGTAATAAAAATTAATTTGAAAGTAAATACTAGCATAAATTAATAATAATGGTTGACAATACTTCTTCTAATAAAATTATGTTGAAAGTAAATACTAGCATAAACTCAATAATAATGGTTGACAATACTTCTTCTAATAAAATTATGTTGAAAGTAAATACTAGCATAAATTAATAATAATGGTTGACAATACTTTATGTAATAAAAAATTAATTTGAAAGTAAATTTACTAGCATAAATTTAATAATAATGGTTGACAATACTTCAATAAAAATTATGTTGAAAGTAAATACTAGCAAAAATTAATAATAATGGTTGACAATACTTTATGTAATAAAAATTAATTTGAAAGTAAATACTAGCATAAATTAATAATAATGGTTGACAATACTTTATAATAAAAATTAATTTGAAAGTAAATACTAGCATAAATTAATAATAATGGTTGGACAATACTTCTTCTAATAAAATTATGTTGAAAGTAAATACTAGCATAAATTAATAATAATGGTTGACAATACTTTCAATAAAAATTATGTTGAAAGTAAATACTAGCAAAAATTAATAATAATGGTTGACAATACTTTATGTAATAAAATTAATTTGAAAGAATACTAGCATAAATTAATAATAATGGTTGACAATACTTTATGTAATAAAAATTAATTGGTACAAATACTAGCATAAATTAATAATAATGGTTGACAATACTTTATGTAATAAAAAATTAATTTGAAAGTAAATACTAGCATAAATTAATAATAATGGTTGACAATACTTTATGTAATAAAAATTAATTTGAAAGTTAATACTAGCATAAATTAATAATAATGGTTGACAATACTTCTTCTAATAAAATTATGTTGAAAGTAAATACTAGCAAAAATTAATAATAATGGTTGACAATACTTTATGTAATAAAAATTAATTTGAAAGTAAATACTAGCAAAATTAATAATAATGGTTGACAATACTTTATGTAATAAAAATTAATTTGAAAGTAAATACTAGCATAAATTAATAATAATGGTTAATAATACTTTATGTAATAAAAATTAATTTGAGTAAATACTAGCATAAATTAATAATAATGGTTGACAATACTTTATGTAATAAAAAATTAATTTGAAAGTAAATACTAGCATAAATTAATAATAATGGTTGACAATACTTCTTCTAATAAAATTATGTTGAAAGTAAATACTAGCAAAAATTAATAATAATGGTTGACAATACTTCTTCTAATAAAATTATGTTGAAAGTAAATAGTACCAAAAATTAATAATAATGGTTGACAATACTTTATGTAATAAAAATTAATTTGAAAGTAAATACTAGCATAAATTAATAATAATGGTTGACAATACTTCTTCTAATAAAATTATGTTGAAAGTAAATACTAGCATAAATTAATAATAATGGTTGGAGTAATACTTTATAATAAAAATTAATTTGAAAGTTAATACTAGCATAAATTAATAATAATGGTTGACAATACTTCTTCTAATAAAATTATGTTGAAAGTAAATACTAGCAAAAATTAATAATAATGATGACAATACTTTATGTAATAAAAATTAATTTGAGAGTAAATACTAGCAAAAATTAATAATAATGGTTGACAATACTTTATGTAATAAAAATTAATTCTGAAAGTAAATACTAGCATAAATTAATAATAATGGTTGACAATACTTTATGTAATAAAAATTAATTTGAAAGTAAATACTAGCAAAAATTAATAATAATGGTTGACAATACTTTATGTAATAAAAATTAACGGAAAGTAAATACTAGCATAAATTAATAATAATGGTTGACAATACTTTATGTAATAAAAATTAATTTGAAAGTAAATACTAGCAAAAATTAATAATAATGGTTGACAATACTTTATGTAATAAAAATTAATTTGAAAGTAAACAGCATAAATTAATAATAATAATGACAATACTTTATGTAATAAAAATTAATTTGAAAGTAAATACTAGCAAAAATTAATAATAATGGTTGACAATACTTTATGTAATAAAAATTAATTTGAAAGTAAATACTAGCAAAAATTAATAATAATGGTTGACAATACTTTATGTAATAAAAATTAATTTGAAAGTAAATACTAGCATAAATTAATAATAATGGTTGACAATACTTTATGTAATAAAAATTAATTTGAAAAAGTAAATACTAGCAAAAATTAATAATAATGCTGACAATATTTCCTTTATGTAATAAAATTAATTTGAAAGTAAATACTAGCATAAATTAATAATAATGGCTGACAATACTTTATGTAATAAAAATTAATTTGAAAGTAAATACTAGCAAAAATTAATAATAATGGTTGTCATTACTTTATGTAATAAAAATTAATTTGAAAGTAAATACTAGCAAAAATTAATAATAATGGTTGACAATACTTTATGTAATAAAAATTAATTTGAAAGTAAATACTAGCAAAAATTAATAATAATGGTTGACAATACTTTATGTAATAAAAATTAATTTGAAAGTAAAATACTAGCAAAATTAATAATAATACGTTGACAATACTTTATGTAATAAAAATTAATTTGAAAGTAAATACTAGCATAAATTAATAATAATGGTTGACAATACTTTATGTAATAAAAATTAATTTGAAAGTAAATACTAGCAAAAATTAATAATAATGGTTGACAATACTTTATGTAATAAAAATTAATTTGAAAGTAAATACTAGCATAAATTAATAATAATGGTTGACAATACTTTATGTAATAAAAATTAATTTGAAAGTAAATACTAGCAAAAAATTAATAATAATGGTTGACAATACTTTATGTAATAAAAATTAATTGAAAGTAAATACTAGCAAAAATTAATAATAATGGTTGACAATACTTTATGTAATAAAATTAATTTGAAAGTAAATACTAGCAAAAATTAATAATAATGGTTGACAATACTTTATGTAATAAAAATTAATTTGAAAGTAAATACTAGCATAAATTAATAATAATGGTTGACAATACTTTATGTAATAAAAAATTAATTTGAAAGTAAATACTAGCAAAATTAATAATAATGGTTGACAATACTTTATGTAATAAAAATTAATTTGAAAGTAAATACTAGCATAAATTAATAATAATGGTTGACAATACTTTATAATAAAAATTAATTTGAAAGTAAATACTAGCATAAATTAATAATAATATTGACAATACTTCTTCTAATAAAATTATGTTGAAAGTAAATACCAGCAGCAAAAATTAAATAATAATGGTTGACAATACTTTTCATTTAAATTATGCTGAAAGTAAATAGTACCAAAAATTAATAATAATGGTTGGATAATACTTTATGTAATAAAATTAATTTGAAAGCAATACTAGCATAAATTAATAATAATGGTTGACAATACTTCTTCTAATAAAATTATGTTGAAAGTAAATACTAGCATAAAATTAATAATAATAATGGTTGACAATACTTTATGTAATAAAATTAATTTGAAAGTTAATACTAGCATAAATTAACAATAATTTTGCTGACAATACTTTAATAAAATTATGTTGAAAGTAAATACTAAAAATTAATAATAATGGTTGACAATACTTTATGTAATAAAAATTAATTTGAGAGTAAATACTAGCAAAAATTAATAATAATGGTTGACAATACTTATAAATAAAAATTAATTTGAAAGTAAATACTAGCATAAATTAATAATAATGGTTGACAATACTTTATGTAATAAAATTAATTTGAAAGTAAATACTAGCAAAAATTAATAATAATGTTGACAATATTGAGGTAATAAAAATTAATTTGAAAGTAAATACTAGCATAAATTAATAACATTGTTGACAATACTTTATGTAATAAAAATTTAATTTGCGCAATACTAGCAAAAATTAATAATAATGGTTGACAATACTTTATGTAATAAAAATTAATTTGAAAGTAAATACTAGCATAAATTAATAATAATAATATTGGACAATACTTTATGTAATAAAAATTAATTTTGAAAGTAAATACTAGCAAAAATTAATAATAATGGTTGACAATACTTTATGTAATAAAAATTAATTTGAAAGTAAATACTAGCAAAAATTAATAATAATATTAATAATACTTTATGTAATAAAATTAATTTGAAAGTAAATACTAGCATAAATTAATAATAATGGTTGACAATACTTTTATGTAATAAAAAAATTAATTTGAAAGTAAATACTAGCAAAAATTACTTTTATCAATTATTGACAATATTTCTTTATGTAATAAAAAATTAATTTGAAAGTAAATACTAAAGGGCATAAATTACAATAATAATGGTTTTAATAATACTTTATGTAATAAAAAATTAATTTGAAAGTAAATACTAGCAAATTAATAATAATGGTTGACAATACTTTATGTAATAAAAATTAATTTGAAAAAGTAAATACTAGCAAAAATTAATAATAATGCTGACAATACTTTATGTAATAAAAATTAATTTGAAAGTAACAGCAAAAATTAATAATAATAATAATAATACTTTATGTAATAAAAATTAATTTGAAAGTAAATACCACGCTAGCAAAAATTAATAATGTTGCTGACAATAGATTTTTCTTTATGTAATAAAAATTAATTTGAAAGTAAATACTAGCATAAATTAATACAATGGTTGATAATACTTTATGTAATAAAAATTAATTTGAAAGTAAATACCAGCAAAAATTAATAATAATGGTTGACAATACTTTATGTAATAAAAATTAATTTGAAAGTAAATAATAGCATAAATTAATAATAATGGTTGACAATACTTTATGTAACAAAATTAATTTGAAAGTAAATACTAGCAAAAATTAATAATAATGCCGACAATACTTTATGTAATAAAAATTAATTTGAAAGTAAATACTAGCAAAAATTAATAATAATGGTTGACAATACTTTATGTAATAAAAATTAATTTGAAAGTAAATATCAGCAAAAATTAATAATAATTGCTGACAATACTTTATGTAATAAAAATTAATTTGAAAGTAAATACTAGCATAAATTAATAATAATGGTTGGACAATATTTCTTTATGTAATAAAAATTAATTTGAAAGTAAATACTAGCAAAAATTAATAATAATGGTTGACAATACTTTATAATAAAATTAATCGAGTAAATACCAGCATAAATTAATAATAATGGTTGACAATACTTTATGTAATAAAATTAATTTGAAAGTAAATACTAAAGTAAAAAATTAATAATAATGGTTGACAATACTTGCGAGTGTAATAAAAATTAATTTGAAAGTAAATACTAGCATAAATTAATAATAATGGTTGACAATACTTTATAATAAAAATTAATTTGAAAAGTAAATACTAGCAAAAATTAATAATAATGGTTGACAATACTTTATGTAATAAAAATTAATTTGAAAGTTAATACTAGCATAAATTAATAATAATGGTTGATAATACTTCTTCTAATAAAATTATGTTGAAAGTAAATACTAGCAAAAATTAATAATAATGGTTGACAATACTTTATGTAATAAAATTAATTTGAAAGTAAATACTAGCATAAATTAATAATAATGGTTGACAATACTTATGTAATAAAAATTAATTTGAAAGTAAATACTAGCATAAATTAATAATAATGGTTGACAATACTTTATGTAATAAAAATTAATTTGAAAGTAAATACTAGCATAAATTAATAATAATGGTTGACAATACTTTCTAATAAAATTATGTTGAAAGTAAATACTAGCAAAATTAATAATAATGGTTGACAATACTTTATGTAATAAAAATTAATTATAAAAGTAAATACTAGCATAAATTAATAATAATGGTTGACAATACTTTATGTAATAAAAATTAATTTGAAAGTAAATACTAGCAAAAATTAATAATAATGGTTGACAATACTTTATGTAATAAAAATTAATTTGAAAGTAAATACTAGCATAAATTAATAATAATGGTTGACAATACTTCTTCTAATAAAATTATGTTGAAAGTAAATACTAGCAAAAATTAATAATAATGGTTGACAATACTTTATGTAATAAAAATTAATTTGAAAGTAAAATACTAGCATAAATTAATAATAATGGTTGACAATACTTCTTCTAATAAAATTATGCCGTTGAAAGTAAATACTAGCATAAATTAATAATAATGAGTCGACAATACTTCTTCTAATAAAATTATGTTGAAAGTAAATACCGCTATAAAAAATTAATAATAATGGTTGACAATACTTTATGTAATAAAAATTAATTTGAAAGTAAATACTTCAGTATAAATTAATAATAATGGTTGACAATACTTTATGTAATAAAAATGCATCGAAAGAATACTAAGACAATTAATAATAATGGTTGACAATACTTCTTCTAATAAAATTATGTTGTTAAATACTAGCAAAAATTAATAATAATGGTTGACAATACTTTATGTAATAAAAATTAATTTGAAAGTAAATACTTTAAAGCAACTATTAATAATGGTTGACAATACTTCTTCTAATAAAATTATGTTGAAAGCAAATACTAGCAAAAAATTAATAATAATGGTTGACAATACTTTATGTAATAAAATTAATTTGAAAGTAAATACTAGCATAATTAATACAATGGTTGACAATACTTCTTCTAATAAAATCATGTTGAAAGTAAATACTAGCAAAAATTAATAATAATGGTTGACAATACTTTATGTAATAAAAATTAATTTGAAAGTAAATACTAGCATAAATTAATAATAATGCATATTGACAATACTTTATGTAATAAAAATTAATTGAAAGTAAATACTAGCATAAATTAATAATAATGGTTGACAATACTTCTTCTAATAAAATTATGTTGAAAGTAAATACTAGCAAAAATTAATAATAATGGTTGACAATATTTTATGTAATAAAAATTAATTTGAAAGTAAATACTAGCATAAATTAATAATAATGGTTGACAATACTTCTTCTAATAAAATTATGTTGAAAGTAAATACTAGCAAAAATTAATAATAATGGTTGACAATACTTTATGTAATAAAAATTAATTTGAAAGTAAATACTAGCATAAATTAATAATAATGGTTGACAATACTTCTTCTAATAAAATTATGTTGAAAGTAATACTAGCAAAAATTAATAATAACGGTTGACAATACTTTATGTAATAAAAATTAATTTGAAAGTTAATACTAGCATAAATTAATACTTCTCTTCTAATAAAATTATGTTGAAAGTAAATACTAGCAAAAATTAATAATAATGGTTGACAATACTTTATGTAATAAAAATTAATTTGAAAGTAAATACTAGCATAAATTAATAATAATGGTTGACAATACTTCTTCTAATAAAATTATGTTGAAAGTAAATACTAGCAAAAATTAATAATAATGGTTGACAATACTTTATGTAATAAAAATTAATTGAAAGTAAATACTAGCATAAATTAATAATAATGGTTGACAATACTTCTTCTAATAAAATTATGTTGAAAGTAAATACTAGCAAAAATTATTGCTGACAATACTTTATGTAATAAAAATTAATTTGAAAGTAAATACTAGCATAAATTAATAATAATGGTTGACAACATTTAATAAAATTATGTTGAAAGTAAATACTAGCAAAAATTAATAATAATGGTTGACAATACTTTATGTAATAAAATTAATTTGAAAGTAAATACTTCAGCATAAATTAATAATAATTATTATAAATACTTCTTCTAATAAAATTATGTTGAAAGTAAATACTAGCAAAAATTAATAATAATGGTTGACAATAATACTTTATGTAATAAAAATTAATTTGAAAGTAAATACTAGCATAAATTAATAATAATGGTTGACAATACTTCTTCTAATAAAATTATGTTGAAAGTAAATACTAGCAAAAATTAATAATAATGGTTGACAATACTTTGCGTAATAAAAATTAATTTGAAAGTTAGTATTACCAGTACTAATAATAATGGTTGACAATACTTCTTCTAATAAAATTATGTTGAAAGTAAATACTAGCAAAAATTAATAATAATGGTTGACAATACTTTATGTAATAAAAATTAATTTGAAAGTAAATACTAGCATAAATTAATAATAATGGTTGACAATACTTCTTCTAATAAAATTATGTTGAAAGTAAATACTAGCAAAAATTAATAATAATGGTTGACAATACTTTATGTAATAAAAATTAATTTGAAAGTTAATACTAGCAAAATTAATAATAATGGTTGACAATACTTCTTCTAATATAAATTAAGTTAAATTTAAATACTATTAAAAATTAATTATCATGGTTGACAATACTTCATCTGATAACAATTAAGTTGTATTTAAATACTACTAAAAATGAATAATAAGTACTTCATCTGATAAAAATTAAGTTGAATTTAAACACTACTAAAATTTAATTTAAACACTACTAAAAACACTACAAAAAAACATTACTAAAAATTAATTATAATGGTTGACAATACTTTATCTGATAAAAATTAATTTGAAAGTTAATACTAGAAAAAATAAATAATAATGGTTGACAATACTTCATCTGATAAAAATTAATTTGAGTTTAAATACCACTCAATAATTAATAATAATGTTTCACAATTTTTCATCTGATAAAAATAAAGTTAAATTTAAATACTACTAGAAATTCATTATAATTGTTGACAATACTGCATCAGATAAAAACATGAAAGTAAATACTAGCAAAAATTAATAATAATAGTTGACAATAATTTATCAGATAAAAAGTAAGTTGAATTCGAATAATACTAAAAATTAATTATAATGATTGACATATTTATCTGATAACAATTAATTTGAAAGTTAATACTAGCAAAAATTAATAATGATTGACAATACGTCATCTAATAAATTTTTTTTGGAAATAAATACTACTAAAAATTATTCATAAGGGTTGACAATACTTCATCTGATAAAATTAGGGTGAAAATAAATCCTACTAAAAATCAATCATAATGGTTGACAATACTTCATCTAATAAAATTAGATTGAAAATAAATACTACTAAAAATCAATCGTAATACTTGACAATACGTCATCTAATAAGATTAGGTTGAAAATAAATACTACTAAAAATGAATCATAATGGTTGACAATACGTCATCTAATACAATTAGGTTGAAAATGAATACTACTAAAAATTAATCATAATGGTTGACAATACTTCATCTAAAAAATTAGGTTGAAAATGAATACTACTAAAAATTAATCATAATGGTTGACAATACGTCATCAAATAAAATCAGGTTGAAAATAAATACTACTAAAAATTAATCATAATGGTTGACCATACGTCATCTAACAAAATTTTGTTGAAAATAAATACTACTAAAAATTAATCATACTCCTTGAAAATACTTCATCTAATAAAATTAGGTTGAAAATAAATACTACTAAAAATTAATCATAATGGTTGACAATACGTCATCAAATAAAATCAGGTTGAAAATAAATACTACTAAAAATGAATCATAATGTTTGACAATACGTCATCTAATAAAATTAGGGTGAAAATAAATACTACTAAAAATAATCATAATGGTTGACAATACGTCATCAAATAAAATCAGGTTGAAAATAAATACTACTGAAAATTAATCATAATGGTTGACAATACGTCATCTAATAATATTAGGTTGAAAATAAATACTACTAAAAATTAATCATAATAGTTGACAATACGTCGTCTAATCAAATTAGGTTGAAAATAAATACTACTAAAAAATAATCGTAATGGTTGACAATACGTCATCTAATAAAATTAGGTTGAAATAAATACTACTAAAAATTCATCATCATGGCTGACAATACGTCTTCTAATAAAATTAGGTTGAAAATAAATACTACTAAAAAGTAATCATAATGCTTGAAATTACTTCATCTAATAAAATTAAGTTGAAAATAAATACTATTAAAAATTAATCATAATGGTTGACAATACGTCATCTAAACAAATTAGATTGAAAATAAATACTAGTAAAAATTTATCATGATGGTTGAAAATACTTCATGTAATAAAATTAGATTGAAAATAAATACTACTAAAAATTAATCATAATGGTTGAAAATACTTCATCAAGACGTCAGAGGAAAGTATACAAATTAAATGATTGGAGAATGCATCCACAGAAACATTGACCGTATAACGATCAAGATGAACTCACGCGTACGAATAGCACATAATATAAAACTCCTTTAGCCAGTAGCAAAAAGAAACCGAGAAGAAAGGTTTAAACCTCAATTTTAAGCAGACACAATATAATGTTATCCGCAAATGAAAAGGCTCAATATACGAACTACGAATTGGAGACACCAAATTAAAACAAATACAAAAATTTAGACTTTAATTTACCTCTAAATTATTACAAGAATCTTATCTAACCATTGTCAACTCCCCTGCCAGGTTTGATTTTTTTTCTCATAGACTGGTTGCCAACCAAAGCTATCGGGATAAGTCTGCTCTTCTGTTTATCCATATCCGAGGATTAAGGATATGGATTGATATCTTTCCCAAGGGCATTTGCGCGTAAGTGAATCTAATGAACTCGAATGGAATTCGAACTTGGCTCTCCGACTTTTCAAATTGAAGCCGTTATCTATTATATCAACCACACATCTAAGCTTCAGAACTCGGTATTTCCAAGCGGTCACCAATCTTGGTAGTGACCAGAGTCGACGTTACTTAACTTCCGTGATCTGACGGGAACAAATGTTTCAATATAATATAGCTGTATAGCAGCAGGTGTCATTTCAAGCCACAACTGAACAAATGAGCATCTTATTTTATCCTATTGTATTTGCCCTAAATTTGGTTAAGAAACCTTTCAGACCACTTTCTATGTTTAAGTCTAATATGCAGTTCTTTCAGGAAAGATATGGAAATGCTTCTTTTTAGTCCTTTTCTTTTTCTTTTTTTTTTTTTTATTGAAAAACCAGCGAGATACTTATGTCAGTTTTTTTATAAAAATTGTAGGTCTGACACTGGGCTTAAAAGACAAAATAAAAGTTATTTGTTTGTCACATTTAAAAAAAATATATGCAGGAACGAAATGTGTCCTTGGCCATGCCAATTCGTCTTCGGATCTCAATGTTACGCTTTTCATTCTTTGTCAGAACACTTCCCAAGTATTTAAATTTCTTTACTTTTTTTTTTTTTTTTTAATCATTTCACCCCGAGCAAGGCAGAAACGCCACTGATGTGCAGGGGGTTACACAAATGTAGAAAGATTAATTAGAAAAGAGTGAGGAGTACAAGCTAGTTAGAAAGGAACAATAGAAAGCTGAGAAAGCAGGTGCAATGACAGATACATGGGCGGAGAGAACGTGAAGATTATACAGGGGAGGGGAGAGAGCTAGAGTCCAGTGGTTAGTAGGTGAGTATTAACTTTGCTTTTAAATTTCTGGAGGTCGTAGCCGTCAGGAAAGCAAGAATACGGGAGTGAGTTCCACAGGCGGGAAGTGCGAGAGAGGAAGCTGCAGGAGTAGAATTGTCGTCTGCGCTTGGCTAACCTGACTGTGAATGGGTGGGACCCAGTTGCCAGTCTGGTTGCACGGGTAAACACCTGTTGAGGAGGCATCAGTGACTTAAGCTCATCCGAGCAAAAGCCATGAAAGTATTTATAGAAGAGACAGAGGGAGGCCATATTTCGACGATGGGAAAGTGGCTGCAGACGAGTCGCCAGATCAGTACCTATCACATTACAGACTCTCCTTTGGAGCTTGTCAAGAAGACTGAGGAGAACGGCAGGGGCACCTGACCATAAATGGCAGCAGTACTCCATGCACGGACGGATGGTTGACTTGTATATATGCAGGATGGATTCAGGTGGAAAAAACATCCTGGATCGACATAGTGACCCAATCTTCTTAGCAGTAGATTTTGCTATGGATTCAATATAGTGCTTCCATTTGAGGTCTGAGGACAGGGTAAGTCCGAGGAGGCGTAGTGTATTACTCTCCGGGAGAACTTGTTTTATTTTAGTTTTCCAGACTTGTACTTGGCATTTTGGGGTCTTCTTTTTGCTGATGAACATATGTTCCGTTTTCTTACAGTTTATGATCAGTCTTTACTTCTTGATTTCTCTTGCTACTTTCCGTAGGAGGTCCTGCATTTTCCTTTCCATGTCTACTATACCTGTCATCTGCGTATCTTACATCGTTGAGATTGTTCCGCTAATGAGGAAACTGGCAAACATTTTAAAGTAATGCTCCTCAAATAAAGTTTAAGAAAAGTATATTTTATGTTAGAAATTTTTTTTTAATTAAGAGAATTAAAATATGATGGGAGATCGTAAAAAATGACTAAATTCAAAATCTTTAATAGTAAGTATTAGATATTTTGAAGATTGCCGTTAAAAATATCTATCTCACTATGGGCACGTGAGCGTCTGTATATGACGATTTTCAGGATGATTCAAAATATTAACCGTTGTATGGTTTTGGGTCTGAAGAGCGGCTATTTAGCTGCGAAATATCTATTACCCCTGAATTTGTAGAATATCAAAAAAGTTTTCAAGATTATATATATATATATATATATATATATATATATATATATAAGAAAAATTAAGACAGAATTTTTCTTGTATTTGCTCTATATGTATTTATATGCATATATGTTTAGAGCTCTCGTAGAGAGTTATCCTACCATTATAGGTAAAGGATACTCCTTTGGATTCTTCTATGACCACAGGGCATGTTGATATATATATATATATATATATATATATATATATATATATAAGCAGTATAGGCCGGCGTTGCTCGGGTGTAATGAAATCTTTAAAACTAATCCATAGTCCTGAAGCTCCGACCCATTGGACGTTGGCACGAGAGACTAAAAAGCAATTGTTGTTTCCAGTTAAAGTGAAACCGTAGACTGAAAGAAAAATGAATGGATGTAAATCAAATTTTGATTTCCTGGTATCGATATCAAATTTTCTGCACTACTGTAAGAATTGCAACCTTGAAACTTCTAAATATCGTTTCTTATGTCATTGTCTATGAGTGTATGAAATTTGATTAAAATCGGACCATCCTAACCCGATTTTTTCAATTTTCGATTTTCGATATATATCGGGGGTACCTCGACTCAAAACCTAGCTAAGAACACTTGCAAACGCTTATAGTACAACTGTATACATTTTTAAGGAAATCGGTTCAGCCGTTTCGGAGTCTATAGGTAACGGTCGTACACACACAGACAAAGTTTCATTTATAAATAAGTTTGTATAGATAGATAGATAGATAGATAGATAGATAGATAGATAATCATTTCCTGCCAAGTAAGGCATACTTACCACTGGTGCGCAGGGGATTACATAAAAAGTGAGTGATGAGAAAGACGAACAAGTTACAGGGGGTGTCAGAAAATGGTTAAGAAATGGATGAAAATACAGGTGTGAAAGGGAGCTACATAAGAGTAGAGTGGAAAGGAAGATGAACTTGATACAAGGTTTTACAGGGAAAGCACGCGAATCAAGGAGATAAGAGATGGTTACTGACATTGCATTTAAATTCTTCGAGCTTGTAGCTGTCAGGGAAGCAAGCCTACGGAGGGAAATTCCATAGACGAGAAGTGCGAGCAAAGAAGCTGGTAGAGTAGAAATTGCGATTGAATTTGATCGGTTTTACTGTAAAAGGGTGGGACCTGGTCACTAGTCTAGTAGCTCGATTAACTTTATGGAAAGGAGGTGCTAGATAGCTAAGCTTATCAAAACAGAAGTCGTGAAAGTATTTGTATACGAGACAAAAGGAAACCACATTACGTCGGTGAGAAAGTTACTGGAGTTGAGCTACCAGGTCAGAATCAATTATATTGCAGATTCTTTGTTAAATTTTGTCAAGAACCTCGAGATGAATAGCAGGGGCACTTGACCGGATGTGACAGCAGTATTCAATGCACGGGTGGATTTATATATGTGCAAGATGGATTCGGATGAGAAAATCTTCCTGGCCCTACACAGTGAACTGACCTTCCTAGCAGCGGATTTAGCTATGGATTCAATGTAGTTCTTCTACTGGAAGTCGGCTGACAGAGTTAGGCCGAGGAGGCGCAATGTTTTGCTTTCAGAGAGACTAAACTGATCACTGCTGATGGGTGGAGGTAGGAGCGGACATCTGTGCGGGTTAAAGGATAGTAGCTTCGTTTCAGAAAGATTAAAATTTAGGAGCCATTTCTATTCCAAGTTCATCACAGATTGGAGGTCATTTTCAAGATCAGCAGCGAGGTTTGCTTTGTTAGCATCGGCAGATATCTTATCGAAGCGGATGTAAATGGTGTTGTCGTCAGCATGGATGCCTACTTGGGATCTGATTACATCAGGGAGATCGTTGATGAAGATCAGAAAAAGCGTAGGATAGGGCCTTGAGGGACACCCGCTTTTATATGATAGTATCTGGAAGCATGCCCATTCAATACTACCTTCATTTGAAAGCCGGAAAAAGTGATTCACAGATAACGAAATTAGTTATGAACAACCGACAATTTTTTTATCATCGTGTCGCGTCAAGCAAGGCTTTTTACTGCCACTGTTGTACAAAGGGTTACATAGGAGGAATGTTATGAGAAAGAGTGAGGGTTGCAGGGTTTGTCAGGAAGAGAGTAGGAGAAAGAAGATGTGAGTGGGGTGGACGGAGAAAAAAGCATGAGACAGAGGGTGTAAGTTAGTGAGACAGGAGATGATTATTGACTTTACTTTTAAATTCTTAGAAAGTTTTAGCAGTCGGGAAAGCAAGTAAGCGGAAGTGCGAGAAAAGAAGCTACTGGAGTAGAATTTGCCTTTACATTTTATTGGCTTCACAGTAAAAGGGTAGGACCTAGTTGCTAATCTTGTGACCCGAGTAAATTCATACATGGGGGCACCGATGAGCTAAGTTCATAGGAGCAGAAGCCGTAAAAGTATTTGTAGAAGAGACACAGGGAAGCCACATTGCGCCGGTGAAAAAGAGACTGTATCTGAGTTGTCACATTACAGATTCTCCGTTGGATTATGTCAATAACCCCTAGGTGGATGGCAGGGGCACCCGACCAGATATGGCAGCAGTATTCAATGCACAGCGGATGCTAAGTCGGGATCTATCACATTACAGATTCTCCGTTGGATTTTGTCAATGACCCCTAGGTGGATGGCAGGGGCAACCGACCAGATAAGGCAGCAGTATTCAATGCACGGCGGATACCAAGTCGGGATCGATCACATTACAGATTCTCCGCTGGATTTTGTCAATGACCCCTAGGTGGATGGCAGAGACAACCGACCAGATAAGGCAGCAGTATTCAATGCACGGCGGATACCAAGTCGGGATCGATCACATTACAGATTCTCTGCTGGATTTTGTCAAGGACAGCTAGGTGGATAGCAGGAGCACCCGACCAGATATGGCAGCAGTATTCAATGCACGGGCGGATGGTTTATATATATATGTACAGGATTGTTCCAGTCGGGAAAAACTTCCTGTCCCTATACACACATACACAGAGAGAGAGAGAGAGAGAGAGAGAGAGAGAGAGAGAGAGACAAAGCGAGAGAGAGAGAAATAACCCAGTCTGCAAAATTTTATCTCCATCTCATGATTATGAGAAATAAAATGATTTTAGACTAGAGACAACGGTATTCTTTTTTTCTCATCTATCAAACTTTACAGTTTCCTATAAAGAATTGTTTGACATGTACTTATCTTTTATAAACATCCAAAGTTATTAGATTCCAGTCGGTCTCTCAAAGCAACGGGTCCACTCCAACTGGATGCGTGAGTCTCGAGAAAGACATCAAATCAGACAGAGTCATATTTATAAAGCATCATTTCGTTGTCATAACATGTGACAGTCTCACATTGCCGTCTCAAGAATTTATTAGTAGAAATGGGACTGTCGGTGAGAACGGAGAGAGTTGGCAATATTTTGCCCATTGTCTTCTTCGCCGTGTCGATTCGAATAAATGAACATCGAGACTTGTCTTGATTGCCCGTCTTCTGTCCGATTATATCTCTTAAATTTAATTTACTTATCTATATACGTCTGCAGTTGAGGCCTAAACATGTCCATGTTGACTCATTAATACTTACTGATCAAATGAAATCTGTCAGTCTGTTTATTTGTATATATCGCTTCATATTCATCCATCTACCTACATATCTGTTTATCTATCGCATGGCTCTTAATATCTATCTAAGCCTGTTTATATCCATCATTTTATCAACCTATCAGTGTTCATATCTCTCTCTCTTTCCCTTCTCTCTCTCTTTCTCTCTCTCTAGGCTTGTATGTGGATGACATATCATTATACACGCCCATATATATATATATATATATATATATATATATATATATGGGCGTGTATAATGAAATACGCGGTAAAAAAGTCTGCCTTCTTCTACAGAACGCTCGTAGCACAGAGGTAGAATCGCCGACTGAGGCCAATTCGGTCGAGTTTCAATCCTGGGTTAGAAAGCGATCGGAGTACTGATGAGCTGTATATATATATATATATATTCATAGAGATATGTGTGAGTTTGTAACTCGGCTGTTTCACGCTCTTGCGATCGTCAGACAAACTGATTATTTTTTTTTAAAAATTGGCTATATGTAGGGCTGCGTATATTCGTCTATTTTTGTGGAAGTGGGAGGAAAATCTGTCGTCATGACAGATGCAGACATATATACACATTTGTACACTCATTGACGTGCGCAAAGTCACACACGCACACACGCGTCCGCCCACCGGGGCTTACATAAACATATATGTGAACTGTGGGGAGTTCGGCATATATATGTATGTGTGCCGTTGCGCACATACATACGCATTCGGTTGGTGTATTCAAATAGTGTAGCGATGTCAACGCGCGGACAGTTGTCGATGTCTCGTACAGACCCCATCATACGCACATAAATAATAAATAATAACGACCTAGGATACTGAACAACAAAAACAATTTTAAATGACCCTAAGCCTAAACAAATTACAGGCAAATATCGACATACAAGAGGATAGAGCAAAAAACTATGCCAACAAATTCACAGAAATAGACAACACAATTCTTCTTCGGTCTTAGTGTTAGTTCAGCTGGAAGCTCTTTGCAGTTACGGAGTATGGTGGCAACGCCTTTACATTCCGCGGGTACCGGGTTGGCAGTTTCCTGGTTGCTGCTTCCGACTGGTAGTTAGGAGCCCAAACTCTTGCGTAGCGTCTTGAGAGGCTGCTCTGATCAATAGTTGAATAATACCGGGGTCTTGTAGTGCCATATCGCGCATGGAAGAGCGTCCCTGCATGAACGTTCGGTGGGCAACCCCGAGGCCACATCATGTTGTAGGCCGCGCCAGTCTCCATCCTTCATGTGCTGCAACAAGTGACTGACTGATTCTACTCTAAGACTTATCCTCAACTGAATCACTATGGAAAAAGCAAACATAATAGCAAAACTAAACCAGCTAGTCTGAAAACGCCCAAACCAGTGTGCATCTCTTTCACTAACATACGTGGTATCCGCACTAACTTCCTCAGCGTAGATTCATTCCTTCACTCTAACTCACCTGATATCTTAGCCTTATGCGAAACTAACCTTAACCCTTTTACCCACTCTTCTGAGTTCTACGTTCCTGGCTACCTTCCCTCTTCAGGAAGGACTCCAATGTTCATATGCATGGGCTTGGTGTGTATGTCAGCGAACACCTCCCCCTAGCTAGGGTGACATCTCTTGAATCCCTGGATCATTCTTTCATGTGCTTCCGTCTCTCAGTTCTAAGCTCGATTAGCTATCTCTTCTTTCTCTGCCGCTCACCTTCCTCCTCTGACTGTTCGTTACTTGACAGCATCTCTGACAATATCGACAAAGCCATTTCTTCCCATCCCTCTGCCCATATACTTGTGTTTGGTGACTTTAACGCCCACCACACCAAGTGGCTGGAGAACTCTGTCACCGACCCTGCTGCTGTCCACACCATGAATTTTTCAATCACCCAATCCCTCACACAAGTGGTGGACTTCCCCAGGCGTTTTTCCGACAACCCCAACGGAAGGGACTCACTACTAGACCTCTGCTTCACTTCCATCCCAGACTCTTGTATTACCAAACAACTCTGCCCACTCGGGAACTCTGACCACACCGTAGTTTCCGTCAACATTTCATTCCTCTCCCACCCGATCCAAGAAACCCAGACCAGTAGAATATCCTACTGCTACCAAAGGGCAGACTGGGATTCGTTCCGAGACTTCCTCTGTGACGTCCCATGGAACAACGTTTTTAGTCTTCCCATCGAAGAATGTGCATCTGAGTTCTTCTCCTGGGTTAAGGATGGCATCAATGCCTTCATCTCTGCCAGGAAATTTCTGCTTAAGTCTCATTCGTCTCCATGGTTCTCGCCCGCTTGCTCGGCCGCCATTGCCCACCGGAATCATTTCTTTCGACTCTACCGGAGCTACTCGTCGGACCAAAACAGGCGCCTTTTCACTTCAGCTCGTAATAAGTGTAAAAAGATACTTAACGAAGCTAAGACGTTGTTTGCTACCAGAATGAAACAACGCATAGTTCGGCGCCAAAGACTACTGGCGACTCTGTAAAAGAGTACTTAACAAGAGCAAGTCCACAATACCCCCACTAATCAATAATTTTGAGGTCCTCACCTCCTCAGCGGACAAGGCTGAATGCTTTGCACGGAGATTCTCGAACAATTCGAATCTGGACTCGTCTGGGGTTTTTACACCCGACTTCTCACCTAGAACTGAGGCTCAACTGAATGACGTCCACATTACACCCTCGCTTGTCTCTAAGATAATCTCAAAACTTGACCCCCACAAAGCCAGCGGAGGGGACGAAATCCCAATCATAGTCTTAAAGAAATGTGCCCCTGAACTCTCTTCTGTCCTTTCTAAGCTCTAAAACTTCTGCCTCTCTGCTTCCTGCTTTCCTGCCTGTTGGAAATCTGCCTCTGTAGTTCCTATATTCAAAGACTCTGGAGAACCCTCGGACCCTGCAAATTACCGCCCTATCAGCCTTCTTCCGATTTTTGGCAAAGTGTTCGAGGCCATTATCAACGCCGAGCTCGTTCAGCACCTCACAGAACACAGGCTCCTCTCGGACAAGCAGTATGGTTTCCGCTTCACCAGGTCTACTGCCGATATGCTCACGACCATTACCGAATATATATACCAGGTACTCGACAGGAATGGTGAACCCCGAAACGTCGCCTTGGATATCTCTAAAGCGTTCGACAGAGTTTGGCATGCTGGCCTTCTATGCAAACTGCGGAGCTACGGTATAGCTGGACAATTGTTTGAACTAATCCAGTCATTCCTATCTAACCGCACATTGAAAGTGGTATTAAACGGACATGCCTCCCAGAGCTACCATACGAACTCGGGTGTCCCTCAAGGCTCTATCCTAGGTCCTACGCTCTTTCTGATCTACATTAATGATCTCCCCGATACCATAATATCCCAAGTAGGTATGTACGCCGATGACACCACAGTTTACTCTCGCCTCGATCAAAAATCTGGTGTGGGCGACAAAGCTAACCTTGCAGCCGAGCTTGGAAAGGACCTCCAATCCGTAGTGGACTGGGGTAAGAAATGGCTCGTAAATTTTAATGCTTCTAAAATGAAGCTACTGCCAATTAGCCATCATAGACAACCGCACCTACCTCCCATTAGCATGGAGCAGGCTTGCCTCCCAGAGAGTAAAACACTACACCACCTTGGGCTCACACTTTCAGCGGACCTCAAGTGGAATGAGTATATCGAATCCATTGCTAAATTCGCTGCTATGAAAGTCGGTTCTCTGTGCAGGGCCCGGAGATTTTTTCCGTCTGAATCTATCCTGCACATTTATAAATTTACTATCCGCCCGTGCATTGAATACTATTGCCATATCTGGTTGGGTGCCCCTGCTATTCTCCTTGGGCTTCTCGACATGGTACAGCGGAGTGTCTGTAATGTGATCGATACTGACTTGGCAGACCGCCTGCAGTCTCTCTCTCACCGGTGCGACGTGGCTTCCCTGTGTCTCTCCTATAAATACTTTCATGGCTTCTGCTCCGATGAACTTAGATCACTGGTGCCACCTAGATACGAATTTGCACGAGATACTAGATTAACAACTAGATCCCACCCTTTTACAGTGAAACCGATAAAATGCAACCGCAACTTCTACTCCAACAGTTTCTTTTCTCGTACTTCCCGACTGTGAAATTCCCTTCCACATGACTGCTTCCCCGACGGCTACAATCTCCAGGAGTTTAAATTTAAGGTCAATAGACACCTCCTAACACACTAACTCGCTTCCATTCTTTCAAACACTCTTCGCATCCTCCAAACTATCTATCACCCCGCTTCTGACATTTCCTATATCTAACCACTCTTTCTATTTAACTTCCTCTATGTAGCCTCAAGCGCAATAGTGGCAGTGGAATGCCTTGCTTGGGGTGAAACGATTAAAAAAATAAATAAATAAAAGACACATACCCAAAAGAAACACAAAAATCCTTATCAGAATTATGGGAATCCAAATGTAAGGAGGAAGAAGAAAATTCCCAGAAAATCCTGGATAAAAGAACTAACAAATCAAGAGGAATTGGTAAAAAAAAAAAAAACAAAATAGATCATTATTAAGAAAAGAAACCCTGGACAAAACACATATCCTTGAAATCAATATGAGAAACAAAATTGATGTAAACATTTCAGGCGTCACAAATACCATTATAGACACTTAAATTATCCTAACATGTATAATAACAACAACAATAAATATACACTTTAAACAAAACGTTCACGGCCTCTCACACTTTTTATTCTATACCAATTTCTCTCGTTGAAACAACCCTATTTCTTTTTCTAATATATATATATATATATATATATATATATATATATATATATATATATATATCCAGGTGAAGAGGATCCAAGTTTTAACAATTTTGAGTCCCCTGGCATTTACATTTTTATATCAACAGAGCTCAATACAATAAATATTGTAGAGTTTAATATAATCTTATAATTATGAATTAAATATACATTGCGCCACGGAATTTTTTATGTTTCGAGATAGAGTCAGGCAATGTTGGATGTTGCTTGTGAAAATGAATATTTTCACCACCAACATCCAACATGCCTGATGAGCAGATTCTATCTCGAAACATAGAAATTTCCGTGTCGCAATGTACATTTAATTCATAATTATATATATATATATATATATATATATATTCGTCATCCACATACAAACCTGTTTCGCTGTATAGAATGAGAGAAGTGAAATTTTAGCGTGTTAGATATAAGCGGTGTATACACACGCCAGTCACCAAAAGAACTCTATTCATTGCTGAAGAGATTCTCTCTCTAGTTATAGATGTGGGAAATTTTCAGTTATTTACTGCCTAATGCTATGATCTTTAGTTATTAGGCTTGAACGGTGTATTCAACGTGATATGCCGTAAGCATATCACGTTGAATACACCAGTTCTCGTTCGATCACCAAAGTTAAGCAGCATTGACCCTGGTCAGTACTTAGATGGATGATCGCTTGGGAATACCAGGCGCTGTAAGCATTCAGTGACGGATGTGTGTTGTGGTGCAGTGGATATTGGCTTGGAAAGAGAAATCGGTGAGCCGAGTTCGACTTCCAGTTGAGTACCCTGCATTCACTTAAGCACTGGTACCCTTGGGAAAGGTATTAATCCGTCACTTCCTTCCACTTATGGGTTAAATAGCAGGATGGGGCCTTGGTAGCCCTGGCGAAGCATCAAGTATTCAGTTATTTGACAAGATTATGAAATTCGCTGCAAACTGCGCCAGGGTTCCAAATACACAGAGAATATTGGAGGGGTATAGTGAGTTCTATATCGGCCAAGGCCGCAAGACGATGACGAGGCTGAACGCTAATTCGGTTCGGTTACGAGATTGAGCACTCTTAACTGCTGGCGAATTTACATTTCGTAAAAATATTACATACTATGAAATCTGCCTTTCTCTGACGTGCGCCGATAGCATGGTGGGTGACTCTCCAACTGCTGACATGTCAGTCGGGTTTTAGTCTCTGTTTGAGGTAAACGGTTAATATGATAATTAATTTTGATAACTGCGCGTTCGTATATGTATTTGAACATTTATTTTAATGAATACTCGGATTCGAGTGGATACTCTGTTTTTCTGTAATAAACCACTACATACACACATATATTATCCATCAGCCTGAATATTCAGGAAATCAGGTTTTGAAAATATGTATCTTCCAGTATATATATATATAATAATATCTACATCGGCCACACCACAAATTCGCTCTCACGGCGTCTGACGTTGCACTTAAATAAAAATTCAAATATATTCCGTCATTTAGAACAACACGGTTATCAACGCACACTTCTGAGACAAACGCTTGTTGATAACACGTACATACTCAAACAAGAAAATAATAAGCAGAAACTAAAAATCCTCGAAGCACTCTACATTAAACAGTTTAAACCTGGTTTGAATACAATCAATTTCGATATTTCCAACAACGTACTCAAATGTCTGTAATCAGACCAGGGACCACAACACCACTATTTTGTCACTGTCTTCGGCCATCCGCCACGGTAGGGATGGACTTATATTTTCAATTCAATTATCTTTATTGTTAATAGCTTAAATGTTCTATGTTTACTGTGTGTTATTATTTACTCTTTGATAATGGCTTATGTGAGCCGAAAGCTTAGACCTGATAAAAAATTCAACAAATACTGTGATTTTTTGTTGTCTTTTAACGACATCACCATCAAGTATATCAGACGGTATGAACGGATCCTACACAAAATTAATAGACAAAATTTGTCTATATTATTCAATGAAACCTGCATTAATATATATATATATATATATATATATATATATATATATATATATATATATATAGTATATCGAGGCAGCAAGTAATTTTCTAAACATATGTTGTGAAATGTAAGGGACAATGAATGTCTATTATGTTTAATCATGAGCCGTTCTAAACATCGTATTTTTGCTTTAATTTCAGTTGAAAATAAAGGCAAAAATTATCCAACATTTGGATAATTATTTATTGGTTTTCTTCTAAGCTTTCGACTCACATGAGCCATCTTCAGAGAGGTTGTTTAAACTGAAATATTATAAAATCCACCATCACCGACGATTTTATTTTGTGTTGACATAAAACTTCGCTTGGCAACGGCAATAGTAACCAAAAATAATAAACGCAGTTCTTAAGTTTGCGATGCGGTTTTATGACGTTACACAGCGGGATATATATATATATATATATATATATATATATATATATATATATATCAGCATGCCTTGCGGGCAGAGAAGAATCCAAAGGAGTATCGTTTATCATATAATGGTAGGATAACTCTCTAAGAGAGCTCTAAACATATATGCATATATATGTATATATATATATATTTTTTTTTTTTGAAACAACTTATTTCTTCTTCTGATATATATATATATATATATATATATATATATATATATATATATAAGAGCAAGAAATAAGTTGTTTTAATAAAAATCTACATGTTATAACAAACAGTTGTTTACCAGCTTAGATTTATTTGCTGCCACTGTTTTGTCATATCTGAAACACTGATCCTTATTTTTGTATCAACAGCTTCAAGATGTTTAAAGTGGTTAAACGTATAATTAGAAAAAAAGATTAAGAATAAAAAGCTAACTGACGTCAATGCCGCTTGAATTATTAATTTCTCATCAAATGGTGTTTTCGTTTATTTAATTACTGATTTGTTTGAACTAAAAATAATTTTTGTGGTCTGTTCAAGTGTGGGTGTCAAGTGACTCTCCTAAATGCTTTCTACAATAAAATGAAAACTCCGGAAGGATTTCAAATTTATGTAACATCTCATCTGATAACTTCGCAATGGCTACGTCGCAATAATTAATTAATGCTAAAATTACTCGCTTTCATCGGTTAAAACTGTCTGCTTTCTTGAAATGTCCGACGCGTTTCAGTTTGCCGTAGCTGGTTAAAGATTTGCTAAGATAATCTCCGCCATTGTTGAAATAATGTGTCATCTCATCAGATAAATATATTTGTTGAAACATGTCCATATAAACGATTTTTTTTCTTTTGTGAGTTAACATTAAATACTGCTGCCATATCTGGTCGGGTGCTCCTGTTATCCACCTAGGTGTTCTTGACAAAATAAAACTAAGAATCTGTAATGTGATAGATCCCGACTTGACAGCTCGAATACAGTCACTTTCTCACCGGCGCAATGTGGCTTCCCTGTGTCTCTTCTACAAATAGTTTCACGGCTTCTGTTCCGATGAACATAGCTCACTGGTGTCCCCTATATATGAATTTACTCGAGCCACAAGATTAGCAACTAGGTCCCACCCTTTTAATGTAAATCATTAAATTGTAAACGCAAATCCTACTCCACAGCTTCTTTTCTCGCACTTCCCGCCTGTGGAATTCCCTTCCGATTACTTGCTTCCCCGACAACTACAATCTCCAAATGTAAAGTCAATAGTTATTTCCTATCTCACTAACTTGCAGCCTCTCTCTCATGCTCCTTTCTCCGGTCACTCCACTCTCATCAGTATTCTAATTCTTCTCTTACCCACTTCCTGACACCCCCTATAACCTGTTACACTTTCTCATAACTTTCCTCCTATGTAACCCCCTGCACAACAGTGGCAGTAAAATGCCTTCTGTAGAGCGATATGATTATAAAAGAAAAATATGCATATTTTTTAGTTAACTCGTTTTCCTGTTATCGCAATGTTTTGAATGTCTTCCTGTCTTTATGAAGTGTATATTGATCTTGTAACCTGCAGGGAACTCAGAACTGAACCCTTTATTTAATTTACGGGGTTGACTGTTCTCACCCCACTGCCATTATCGAGAAGCATCTTGTCTAGTTCTTATTTTTAGTTCCTATTTTTGCTGAGTTATTTCTCGTCCTGCTTACTGAGTCCAAATATACACTGCACATGCCAGGGATTAAACTGAAACGATTATTTAATGACGTTGTCCTAAAAAATTCGAAATCTTGGACCTCTTTTGGGATCTTCGGAAAAATTCTGGCGGATATTCTTCCTTGTCTGAGTAATTTGGAGAAGTTGATCAGTAAAATCATTCGACATAAAATATATGTTGTCCTTCATAACATTTGACTCATAATAAATCCTTAATTTAGATAAAATCCTTTGATTTAATTCTTAAATTAAACAAATCCTTATATTGTTCTTAATAATATTTTACTTGAAGAACATTTGCTGTGTTAATACCCATAATTTTCAAAGAGTAGATAGGTACGCCTATCGTCTGGTTCACATTTCTCTCCCATCTCTTGAACAGCAGTCTATGTTTGTTCCTTTTACCCGGTTTAGAATTGGGTTTCCGGTCCTTTTAAAGACAACTTCAATTCTACATTTCGAACGGCTCCGTTTGAATTCTGAATTTTTTATTTACTAATTACTCCATTTTTTATTTCCTTAATAGAAGTAAATAGATTCGCCTATCGCTCAGTTCTCACTCCTCCCTGGTGTTTTGAACAGGAGTTTATTTCTATTTAGGATTGGGTTTCCGGTTCCTTCTATTTTGCAGGGTTTACATAGGCGGAAAGTTATGAGAAAGAGCGACAGGTTATAGGGGGTGTCAGGAAGTGGGTAAGAGAAGGATGAGAATACTGATGAGAGTGGAGTGGACGGAGAAAGGAACATGAGAGAAAGTTATGAGAAAGAGTGACAAGTTATAGAGGGTGTCAGGAAGTGGGTAAGAGAAGGATGAGAATACTGATGAGAGTGGAGTGGACGGAGAAAGGAACATGAGAGAAAGTTATGAGAAAGAGTGACAAGTTATAGAGGGTGTCAGGAAGTGCGTCAGAGAAGGATGAGAATACTGATGAGAGTGGAGTGGACGGAGAAAGAACATGAGAGAAAGTTATGAGAAAGAGTGACAAGTTATAGGGGGTGTCAGGAAGTGGGTCAGAGAAGGATGAGAATACTCATAAGAGTGGAGTGGACGGAGAAAGAACATGAGAGAAAGTTATGAGAAAGAGTGACAGGTTATAGGGGGTGTCAGGAAGTGGGTCAGAGAAGGATGAGAATACTGATAAGAGTGGAGTGGACGGAGAAAGAACATGAGAGAAAGTTATGAGAAAGAGTGACAGGTTATAGGGGGTGTCAGGAAGTGGGTCAGAGAAGGATGAGAATACTGATAAGAGTGGAGTGGACGGAGAAAGAACATGAGAGAAAGTTATGAGAAAGAGTGACAGGTTATAGGGGGTGTCAGGAAGTGGGTAAGCGAAGGATGAGAATACTGATGAGAGTGGAGTGGAAGGGGAATGGAGCATGAGAGAGAGGATTCAGATTAGTGAGGTAGGAGATGACATTTAAATTCTTGGAGATTATAGCTGTCGGGGAAGCAAGTTATCGGAAGGGAATTCCACAGGCGGGAAATGCGAGAAAAAAAACTGTGGAGTAGGATTTGCGTTTACAATTTAATGATTTACATTAAAAGGGTGGGACCTAGTTGCTAATCTTGTGGCTCGAGTAAATTGATATATATATATATATATATATATATATATATATATATATATATATATAGGGCACCAGTGTGCTATGTTCATCGGAGCAGAAGCCGTGAAAGTATTTGTAGAAGAGACACAGAGAAGCCACATTGCGCCAGTGAGAAAATGACTGTATCCTAGTTGCCAAGTCGGGATAAATCACATTATAGATTCTCCGTTGGATTTTGTCAAGGACACCTACATGGATAGCAGGTGCACCCGACCAGATATAGCAGTAGTATTTAATGTACGTGCGGATTTCAGATTTATATATTTGCTGGATTGTTTCAGGCAGAAAAAACTTCTTGGCCCTACACAGAGAACCGACTTTCTTAGCAGCGTATTTAGCTATGGATTCTATATAGTCATTCTACTTGAGGTCTGTTGTGAGAGTTAACCCGAAAAGGCGCAGTGTTTTGCTTTCAGGAAGACTAGCCTGTTTCATGTTAATGGATGGGTAGGAGCGATTGTCTGTGATGGTTAATAGATAGCATTAAAATTCACGGGCCATTTCTTACCCCAGTCTGCCACAGATCGGAGGTCCTTTTCAAGCTCGGCAACGCGGTTTGCTTTGTCAGCCTCAGCAGATTTTTTATCTATGCGAGAGTAGACTGTAGTGTCGTCAGTGTATATACCTACTTGGGATCTTATTACATCTGGGAGAGCGTTAATGTAGATGAGGAAAAGCATAGGACATAGAATAGAGCCTTGAGAGACACCCGCGTTCGTATGGTAGTATTGGGAGGCATGTCCGTTCAATACTACCTTCATTGTGCGATTTGAATGGAATGACTGGATAAGGTCAAACAATTGTCCAATTATAACATAACCTCGCAGCTTGCGTAGAAGGCCAGCAAGCCAGACTCTACCAAACGCTTTGGAGATATCTAGGGCGACAGTTCGGACTTCGCCGTTTGTGTCGAAAGCCTGGTGTATATATTTAGTGATGCCCGTGAGCATAGCAGCAGTAGACCTGGTGAAGCGGAAACCATACTGTTTGTCAGAGAATAGTCTGTGGGCTGTGATATGTTGAACCACCTCGCCGTTGATGATGGCTTCGAATACTTTGCCAAAAAGTAGGAGGCTGATAGGGCGATAATTAGAGGGTTCTCCACATTAATCATATATATATATATATATATATATATATAGTCATCCGCAGACAGATCTGTTTCCTGTATCACAGCTCATCAGTACGGTTAGACTCCGATTGCTTTTAACCCAGGATTGAAACCCGACCGAATTGGCGTCAGTCGGCGATTCTACCTCTGAGTTACATTATACACGCCCAATAGCTGAGAGTGTTCACGCCCAATAGCTGAGAGTGTTCTAATTCATTGCTGAATGAACGATGCGTATTTGTTAGAGTAGCTACTGTTTTTCAATATATATATATATATATATATATATATATACAGGATTAATGTGGAGAAGTTTGACGGTTAACTAAGATGAATCATGCCGACTTCAAAGTTTCGTGAAGGCATCATTATGATGGCTTACCTCCTCATGGTTTTTCTTCAAACTGTTGTTGTGCCCCGGTGTTATACATATTCATTTGAAGCTTGAAATTTAATATCTTTGCATAAAAATGGTTCTACAAATGCGTTATGATGCTCTATCTCTAGGGATGAACTCTTCCTCCGTCAATATAGATTAACTTTCGTGACTTCCGGTGACGCAGCTAGGACGCAGCTGTGAGGCAGTCGTGTGAGAGTCGAGACGCAGCCTAACTATACCATTTGGACTTACATTTCTATCTGCTGATTACTAACACTTATTATTGTATATATTGTTCTGTTATTCTAATACACTGTTTGAACCTAGCTTCCTGTTTCCGTGTCTTACTTCCGGGCCCAACCCGGAAGTAAGACACTTCAAGAAAATGCGATAATCCTATCAAGACGCAAGGCGGCTCCTGGGAGTGAAGAGAAATACGAAGATTTTAGTAGGAACCAAAAACCTAATCCTAAATAGAGATAAACAGGCCACAACAACAACTTGGCGACGAAGATTTTGACCACAACAACTCCACAACAAACTGTGTAATTTCTTTGGACTGCTTTTGTTGTGTTGACTTCATTTTAGTGTGTTGTATTATTTAAGGCAAGGAGTGTGTTTAGGGAAATGAACAACATCTGGAGATCAACACAGAACTGCACCAAGCTCAAACTATAACAGAGCTGTGTTGTATCTACTCACCTCTCCGGATCTGAGTGAGAATCTCGCCAAACTTCGATCCTTTCACACCATATACCTCCGACGAATACTGGAAATATTTTGGCCAAAGAAGATCTCCAATGAAGACCCGTTGAAGAAATGCAAGCAAGAGAACATGGGCACCATCATTACAAGAAGGCGGTGGAGATGGATTGGACATGTGCTCCAGAAAGATCCACGGTCAATCACAAGAACAGCACTGCACTGGACCCCAGATGGCAAAAGAAAGAGTGGAAGACCAAGAACGACATGTAGGAGTACGGTGGAGAATTACATGAAAGCCATGCAGTACTCTTGTGGTTCATTTACTAGTCCGGCCCAAGATAGGCAGAGGTGGAGAAGCTTTGTTACTGCGATACACACCATTGGGTGTAACGGATGATGATGATGACTCCCATTGATATATCAAGCTATACCAGAGCTTTGTTGTATCTACTCTCCTCTCCGGATCTGAGTGCTGGAGAATGACTAAGGCGGATCTCGCCAAACTTCGATCCTTTCGTACCATTTACCTCCGACCAATACTGGAAATATTTTGGCCATGAAGATCTCCAATGAAGACCTGTTGAGGAAATGCAAGCAAAAGAACATGTTTCCATTGTTGTCCCAAAACTATGTCTTAATTTTGGTACAAGCGATTTTTTAAACATCGTTCCATATACAAGACCAGGATATCATAGGTAATTCAGGATTTGAGTTCATTTCTCAACCCAGAGTTTCACACAAGCGCATGGTTGAGCTGTCTATTCAATTTTTTAAAGTAACCCCCGAAAATAACAGTAGAAATTCCAAAATGCAAACGAAATAAAGGACAAAAAATAAAAAATATATTTAATTTGAAAAGAAAAATGGTTTTGCTGCACCATGATTCCATAAGCAATCAATTCTAGCATCCCACTCCCAATGATATATCAAGCTATACCAGAGCTTTGTTGTATCTACTCTCCTCTCCGGATCTGAGTGCTGGAGAATGACTAAGGCGGATCTTGCCAAACTTCGATCCTTTCGCACCATATACCTCCGACGAATACTGAGAATATTTTGGCCAAAGATCTCCAATGAAGACCTGTTGAAGAGATGCAAGCAAGAGAACATGGGCACCATCATTACAAGTAGACGGTGGAGATGGATTGGGAATGTTCTCCGGAAAGATCCACAGTCAAAGAACAGCACTGCAATGGACCCAAGATGGCAAAAAAAGAGGGGAAAACCAAGAACGACATGGAGATGTATGGTGGAGAATGAGATGAAAGCCACGCAGTACTCTTGGGGTTCATTGACTAGTCCGGCCCAAGATAGGCAGAGGTGGAGAAGCTTTGTTGCTACCCTACACACCTTTGGGTGTAACGGAGGATGATAATGATTATGTGCAGGCGGTTGATTTCTTTTTATTGCGTTTTATTGTTGTAGGATTGTATAAATAGAGAATGTATATATATATATATATATATATATATATATATAGAGAGAGAGAGAGAGAGAGATTGTATAAATAGAGAATGGTTGGAGAGGTAAAAAAACAGAAAACCCTGTTGTTAAAAAGGACACGGCGAGGTGTGCTACGACTAACACTACGCACAAAGAAATGTAAGACATATCAATAGCTATAGGATCCTTTAAATTTGTTGGATGACCCAGAACATATAGAAACATTGACAAGAACTTCTGCTGCATTTTCAAAAATAAAACATTAAGAGACACAAAAAGCGACGAAGAAGAAAGCGGGACAACTGATTTATTTCTTGCTATAGTTGGATGCGAAGCTGTGAAAAAAACTTTCCACAACGTGTTTTTACCACATCGAATTGGAAGAAATGACATTTATAATTTAGAAATTTTAAAATTATAAAAAAAACCATAAGACCAAAAAAGATTGGTAATCGCTGAAATAACCACGTTTTTAGAAACAAGACAAACACCAAATGAGACCATTATACAATACTTACACAGATTAAAAGAACGAACCAAGTATCATAAATTTGAAAAATTGGAAACACAGGAAATGACTATAGAAGATGAATTGAATCTTCCTAGGTTAACTGAAGGCTTGCAAGACAAAAACCAAAAGCGAAAAATAAATTATTAGAATGTTTACAGAGTAGCAGAATGAGTTTGGAAGCTAGCGTCGAGTTTTTGCAACAATTAGAGTTGATTAGAGAATTCACTCAACCAAAAGAAGAATTTGAGACATACAGGACAAGAACGACAAAATCCATAATTAATTGTAGATATTGGGGAAAAAAATCAGGAGAGAGACAAGTACAAATGTGCTCAAATTGCTTAAAAAAAGATCATTTTCAAAACGTATGCAGATACGAAAAGCAAACAGAAAAAATAAAAAGAATTAAACCCACTCCAAATTAGAAGTTGAAATATTTACAACGAATACACAATAAAGAGGTAGAGAAAAATAAGGATAAATGGCCAATTATTTAACATGCAAGTTGATACAGGTAGTGAAGTTACGTTGATACCAAACATTTTCTAGATAAAATTAGGATGACCTAAATTCTTTTTAGTCTACGGCTATATCGTGTTAAATGCACCGGTTCCCGTTCGATCACCGAAGTTAAGCAACATCGAGCCAGGTCATTACTTAACTGGGTGACTATTTGGGAATACCAGGTGCTGTAAAGGAAAGGACCAAGAATGGTCCACCGGTCCTCCTGGCTTGGGGGTCGGGTGCAGGGCTAACAATCTTACCCCGTAAAAAGCAGTTTGTTACAGAAACAGCAACAAAATGTTTCTGCCCTATGCACCATCTGGGTGTGATGGATAAATGAAATTCTTTTAAAACAGCTGCATTCAGTTAAAGGAATTTGATGAAACGATTATAAAAACACTGGATACATTTCAAGGAAAGGTTTAAAAGCGACAAGCGTTTCTAAATAATTTCCATTAAAGTTGTAGCACGCAAAAAAGATCACAGATTATTAGGAATTGAAATATTAAAAGTAGATGCAGCGAGACTAATCAATTCCATGGAAGTAGAAGAAAATGAAATAGGATTATTGCAGTGCTATAAAGTAAGCATTCGACTAAAAGAAAACTATCAACCAAAGTATATAGAGTCAAGAAAAAGTATATAGAGTCAAGAAAACTTTAACTTGGCTACTACCTTTGGTGTCATTTTATTTAATTTGGCTACTACCTTTGGTAGTAGCCAAATTAAACAAAATGATAAAAGATATATTATAAAGAGTAACACAAGGTGATATTAATTGGGCGTCACCGATAGTAGGGGTAAAGAAAGCTAACGGAGATTTAGGGATATGTGGTGATTACAAGATAGGGAAAAATTACCAGATATGTTCAGGCTCATTTCCTTTACCAAATATCAAAGCTGTGAGTCATGAGTTAGCAAAAATTGAGTACTTTTCAAAAAAGTATCTCAAGTTAGCATACAATCAAATAAAAATTGAGGAGAAATTCAAAAAAATATCAACGGTAAATACCCTTATACATAGACTTGTCTACCGTTTGGAAGGAAGACTTCCAGCCATATTTTTAAAAAGCAATTGAAAGAGTCTTATTAGGAAAAATTTTTATAATATACCAGGACGATATAGGTGTCGGGGCAAGAACTAAAGAAGAATTCAAATATAAAGCAAATTTTAGTGAGATTGAAAAAAGGCAGGTTTGGCTGCAAAGATAAATGTAATTTTGACTGTATGAATATAACCTATTTAGAAGATCAAATATCAAAAGACGGCATATCAACCCGATGATAGACTAAGAAAGACAATAAAAAAAATAGCTGCTCCAACAAATAAGAAAAAAAATTAGAATTCTTTTTGAGGCTGAGAGATTTTTACGTAAATATGTAAACAATACACCAACATAATAGAGCCATTTACAAAATTACACAAAAAATAACAAAGAATTTGACCGGGCATAAAAGCAAACTACCGCTTTTGAAACATTAAAGAATATTCTGAGAAACAAACTAATAATTAATGTTTTTAATCCACAAAAAGAAATATCGTTAACCACGTGAAAAGGCGATTGCTACTGTTTTATCCGAACAACACCCAATCATGTACATATGAAAAAGGGAACGTCTGTAGAAATAACTATTCGAATATTGAAAAAGAAGCGCTAGCAATTGTACAGAGCATGGAAAGGGCACGCAAATTTTTTTGTGGGGAAAAAATGCTTATTAAAATCGAACCACAAACCATTAGAATTCTTCTTCTTCTTGCCTTGTCCCTTCGGGACGTAGGCGATAATGGCCTTCCACTTTTCACTATCCCTGGTGGCTCTGAGCACGCCTTCTCCTGTTACACCATGCAATACTCGTTCCGTCATCCACCTGATTAGGTCCTTCAAATATGATATCCGTTGCTTTTTCCTGTCTCTTTTCTCTCTATCTAGCCTGTTAGTATCAGATTCTCCAAGCCTTCCTTCCTCAATGCGTGTCCTAGGAACCTTTAGCTGTCTCTTCCTGATGCTCAGTATTAATTTCCTTTTTGTTTCCATCATTTCCAAGACCTCATCATTGCTCACATGCTCGATCCATGATATTCGCAGCATCCTTCGGTAGAAACACATTTCAGTTGCTTCAAGTTTTTCCTTCATCTTTGATGATATTGTCCAGCATTCACTGCCATATTGAAGAACTGACATCAGGTAGCAATCCAGTACTCTCTTCCTAGTTTCTAGCGAAATTGTCCTTACACAACTTCTGGAATGCTTCCTTCGCCATGCCAATTCGTCTTCGGATCTCTGTGTCGCACTTTCCGTCTTTTCTTATAACGCTTCCAAGGTATTTAAATTTTTGTACCTGCTTGATTTTAGTATCCCCGACCTGTAATTGGCATTTTGGGTTGCTCTTTTTACTGATGACCACGCATTCGTTTTTCGTGCAGTTTATTTCTAGTCCTTTCTTGTTAATTTCTTCTGTTACCTTCTGTAGGAGGTCTTGTAGCTTCCTTTCCTGTGTCTTCTATCAGCACTGTATCATCTGCGTACCTTAGGTTGCTTAAATTGTGGCCTCCGATTAAAGAATTGCCAAAAATCACATCGTCAAGGATCTTAAGATAGGCAATAAAAATCATGGCATTCGATTTTGACATAATATAAGTAAAAGAGAACACTATTCCTCTCATAGACGCTTTATCAAGATTTCAGTTCAAGAATGAAACAGAAGAAAAACAAGAAAATACTGAAGATAAAATAATATACTGGGTGGAAACGGACGTCGAATTGTCTGACTTAACCAAAAATAGTAGGATGGTTGTGTTATTGATCATTATTTTCTATATGGTGAATGTACATAGGAATGTTGTTGTAGATGTCTAGAAATGGACCGAGAATGGTCAGGTATGTTTAACGTAAGACGTTTTGTTAATGTAGTTGTTGTAAATCCTACACCAAGAAAACAACAAAAGCGAACTACAGATTCTCGAGGCAATATTCATTAAAAAACTTAAGCCGACAATCAATAGAATCAGCTATGAATACTGTAATGTTCTACAATGTTTCTAAAATGTTTGTAAAAAGAACAGTTTTTTCATGCTTTAAAACGTGCATGACCACGACATTACAACATATAATCGCATCTACCTCCCATTAGCATGGGACAGGCTAGCCTCCCAGAGAGTAAAATACTACGCCTCTTTGGCCTTACACTCTTGGCGGACCTCAAATGGAATGACTATATTGAATCCATTGCCAAATCTGCTGCTATGAAAGTGGGATCCCTGTGCAGGGCCCGGAAATTTTTCCCACCTGAATCTATTTTGCACATATACAAATCTACCATCCGCCCGTGTATTGAATATTGCTGCCATATTTGTTCGGGTGCCCCTGCTGCTCTCCTTGGGCTTCTTGACAAAATACAAAGGAGGATCTGTAACGTGGTTGATACTGACTTGGCAGACCGGCTGCAGCCGCTCTCACACCGGCGTGATGTGGCTTCCCTGTGCCTTTTCTACAAGTACTTTCATGGCTTCTGCTCCGATGAGCTTAGATCACTGGTGCCGCCTAAGCACGAATTTACACGAGATACTAGATTAGCAACTAGATCCCACCCTTTTACAGTTAAACAAATAAGATGTAACCGTAAATTCTACTCCAACAGCTTCTTTTCTCGCGCTTCCCGCCTGTGGAACTCCCTTCCACAAGTCTGCTTTCCCGACAGTTACAATCTCCAGGTGTTTAAATGTAGGGTCAATAGACATCTCCTATCACACTAACTCCCAACTATTCTCACAACACTCTCATCTACCCAACCCTCATTCTTGGTATCCTTACCCGCCTATCACCCACCCTCTGTCATTTCCTATATTTAATCAGCCTTTCTCCACTCTACGTAGCCCCCTGCACAGTAGTGGCAGTGACATGCCTTGCTCGGGGTGAAACGCTTATAAAAAAATATATATATATAAAAACAACCATTTTGGATAATTTTCACGTTCTAAGTAAGTTGTGAACCGTTATATTTGAAGCAAGAAGAAAATTTACAGTAATCTTTAGCAACACAGTTTTGCGGGTTATTTTTTGTTACCACAACTCATACCTCTGAAGATGATCTCGGAAGGAGATTGAAAGTACTTGGGAACATTGAGAAATGAATGATAATATCTCTCAACGTTACAGCTCATTTTTAGCATCTTTCAATTATAATACGCGAAAGATTATCCGTGAGTATGAACGGATTTTATTAAAAATAACCGGACACAATATCTGCAAATTATTTAATCTGACGTGTCTAAAAGAAAACTTGCTGCCTAAATACACACACACACACACACACACACACACGCGCGCGCGCGCGCATATATATATATATATATATATATATTTTTTTTTTTTTTTTTTAATCATTTCACCCCGAGCAAGGCAGAAACGCCACTGATGTGCAGGGGGTTACACAAATGTAGAAAGATTAATTAGAAAAGAGTGAGGAGTACAAGCTAGTTAGAAAGGAACAATAGAAAGCTGAGAAAGCAGGTGCAATGACAGATACATGGGCGGAGAGAACGTGAAGATTATACAGGGGAGGGGAGAGAGCTAGAGTCCAGTGGTTAGTAGGTGAGTATTAACTTTGCTTTTAAATTTCTGGAGGTCGTAGCCGTCAGGAAAGCAAGAATACGGGAGTGAGTTCCACAGGCGGGAAGTGCGAGAGAGGAAGCTGCAGGAGTAGAATTGTCGTCTGCGTTTGGCTAACCTGACTGTGAATGGGTGGGACCCAGTTGCCAGTCTGGTTATATATATATATATATATATATATATATATATATTCAGTTACATGTGAAAATAAATCACTTATTCAAACGCTACCTATAAAAAAGCACTATTTTTTCTCTTAAACAGTTTTTAGTGCAGGGAAAAAAAGATCTGTACCTTTATTGAGACGTGTTATTGATTAAAATTTAATGATCAATCGAAAATTCGAATCGCCTTCAATTTTGATAACGCCATCGCATAAATCAAGCTGTTAACGCGCCTAGCTTAAAAATCATTTGAATTTATTTGCAAAAATTACAATCAATTTGTTTTTTTGTTTTTGTTTTTCAAAAAAGATTTCCTGTTCAATAAATGTAAAGACGTGAAACTGATAATTTGATAGCGAAAGGTGGAAAAATTAGAAAAGCCAAGATTAAGATTTCCATATTCATAACCAACGTCAGTTTTTACAAGACCTCCTACAGAAGGTAGCTGAAGAGAGTGGCAAGTGACTACAAATAAACTGCACGAAAAGAGAAAGCATGATCATCAGTAAAAAGGGCAGCTCAGTATGCCAAATACAGGTCGGGAATACTAGAATCAAACAGGTACAAAAATTTAAATACCTGAGAAGTGTTATAACAGAAGACGGAAAGTGCGGCACAGAGATCCGAAGACGAACTGGCATGGCGAAGGAAGCATTCCAGAAGTTGAGTGAAGTATTAAGAAACAGGACAGTTTCGCTCGAACCAAGAAAGAGAGTACAGGATTGCTATGTTATGTCAGTTCTTTAATATTCTTTAATATTCTTTAATATCCTTTAATATTCTTTAATATCCTTTAATATTCTTTAATATCCTTTAATATTATTTAATATTCTTTAATATTCTTTAATATCCGTTAATATTCTTTAATATTCTTTAATATCCTTTAATATTATTTAATATTCTTTAATATGCTTTAATATTCTTTAATATTCTTTAATATCCTTTAATATTCTTTAATATTCTTTAATATCCTTTAATATTCTTTAATATCCTTTAATATTCTTTAATATCCTTTAATATCCTTTAATATCCTTTAATATCCTTTAATATTCTTTAATATCCTTTAATATTCTTTAATATTCTTTAATATCCTTTAATATCCTTTAAAATTCTTTAATATTCTTTAATATTATTTAATATTCTTTAATATTCTTTAATATTCTTTAATATCCTTTAATATTCTTTAATATTCTTTAATATTCTTTAATATCCTTTAATATTCTTTAATATTCTTTAATATCTTTTAATATCCTTTAATATTCTTTAATATCCTTTAATATCCTTTAATATTCTTTAATATCCTTTAATATCCTTTAATATCCTTTAATATTCTTTAATATCCTTTAATATTCTTTAATATCCTTTAATATCCTTTAATATTCTTTAATATCCTTTAATATCCTTTAATATTTTTTAATATCCTTTAATATCCTTTAATATTCTTTAATATTCTTTAATATCCTTTAATATCCTTTAATATCCTTTAATATTCTTTAATATCCTTTAATATTCTTTAATATTCTTTAATATATATGGCAGTAATGGTGTTTCGATTCATTTTCATTCAGACAATTTACATTTCTAATATACGTTGTATTGTAATAGTTCTCATCGGGTGAAAAAGTTGGAACCAACTTTGTCACCCGATAAGAAGCACGCAAAACAGCTTCGAAACGCGAAAACATTTTTGTGTAGTGATACTATGAATTTATAAACCACTGTAACAACTATTACAATATATATATATATATATTTAGTATATCGAGGCAGCAAGTAATTTTCTAAATATATGCTATTAAATATAAGAGACCTTGAATGTCTATTATGTTTAATCATGAGCCGTTCTAAACGTCGTATTTTTGCTTTAATTTCAGTTGAAAATAAAGACAAAAATTCTCCAACATTTGGATAATTATTTATTGGTTTTCTTCTAAAATCCACCATCACCGACGATTTTATTTTGTGTTGACATAAAACTCCGCTTGGCAACGGCAATAGTTACCAAAAATAATAAACGCAGTTCTTAAGTTTGCGATGCGGTTTTATGACGTCACACCGCATTGTCATTTCGTGCTATCCCGCGGTGTGACGTCATAAAACCGCATCGCAAACTTAAGAACTGCGTTTATTATTTTTGGTAACTATTGCCGTTGCCAAGCGGAGTTTTATGTCAACACAAAATAAAATCGTCGGTGATGGTGGATTTTATAATATTTCAGTTTAAACTACCTCTCTGAAGATGGCTCATGTGAGCCGAAAGCTTAGAAGAAAACCAATAAATAATTATCCAAATGTTGGAGAATTTTTGTCTTTATTTTCAACTGAAATTAAAGCAAAAATACGACGTTTAGAACGGCTCATGATTAAACATAATAGACATTCATTGTCTCTTATATTTAACAGCATATGTTTAGAAAAAAAAAAAAATATATATATATATATGTCTGTCTGTCTGTGTTTGTGTATCTCCATTCTAACAAATCCTTATCTCTTGAATCCCTTGGACCGATTTCACCCAAAATTGGGCCACTTGTCGATCATGACATAAACCTTTGCGTATTCAATCAAAATCGGCTAACTTGTAGATCTAGATCAGAATCTTTGGTGTGCCCCCAAAATTTCCTAATCAATATACAGGGTTCGTCAAAAATAAACAACAAACATAATTTCGGTTGGTCTTTTGCACTCTTTTATGTATTTCTCCAAAACGCATCACTCAAACTCAACCGAAATCGCGTCACTGGTAGATCAAGATCCGATGTATTCATATGCCAACAAAAATTTCAACTGACACGCAGGGTGCAGCAAAATTTAATAGAAAATGTTGCTTTTTGCAATCATTTATTTCTCCGAAACTCCAACAAATATCGGGCCATTTAAAGATAAAAGTTAAAAGCTTTGAGGCATGCAATAAGTTTTCGATGTCTTGGGTGCGGCAAAAATAAATAGCAGAATAATTTCAAGTTAATTTGATCTTTTACTGTTGCTAAAAGATTCGTCCAAATCCAACTGAAATCAGGTCATAGATAGAATATTTATTATTATAGCATGTACAATAAATGTGGCACAAGGCCGAAAAAGTGGCGTGGGTAGAGGGTGGTCTTTCGTAGCTATCTTATACCTAGCTAATCAGATTCACGACCCACTTTGCATATTCACCACAAGAACCCATCCATCACCTCCCAATCCTTCACGCACCACAATACCACCTATTTACAAGGGGTCTGAAAAAACGGGAAACAAAATCCATGGCGTAAAAATTGCTAATACATACAATAATACAAAATATATTTAAAAGATTTAATGATATTGGAATGTAAAGGGGAGGGACGTGAAATATCCAAAACAAATTAAAATATAACGAAATCTTCAAACTAAAACAAATGTTAGTAAGACCCGTCCACCCCACAAAAACAAGAGTGACTGCTGTATTCTACCAAACAGCAAAATCAAATAGCACACTCTCTAAGGGAAAGTGGGGGAATGAAATAAATGATGAAATGGGAAAATAAAAGACTGACCCAGTCAAGATGAAAAAGTGGGGCCAAAAACCAACTGAAGAAATTGAAAATCTCGACGTAGGTCATAACAAAAAATAAAGCCGGGAACAGGCTAGGAACAACATTTATTCGCATTAACTAGGTACACAAAAGAGACTAACTTAACTCGGGGGGTGCACAAAACCGTCTCGTTGTTCCGTAAGAGACTTAAAAAAGAAAATCAAGACTAGCCCCATTCACGCGAACCAGATTTGCTAATCAAGTCGTAGGTAGAGCCAGGTGTGAATATTTGCCAAATAAAACAATTTGTGAATTCAGACGCAAAGGTCTTTTACTTCTTTGAAACGCTACTTCAAACTTCACCTTAAATTTGCCACTTGTGAAGTAAGTTCTGACGGGATAAACAGACACACAATTATTCTACTATTCAAATACTCTGTAAGATTTGCTGATGCATTTTCCTTGAAATTTACTATGGTTGCGTTGCCACAGCAGGATCTGGAATCTGGGGCACCACAAACTATAGTATTTATGGCGTCATTTGCGATTATTACTATATACCCATGGATAGTGTTCCCGGATTAAGAACGCTAATGTAACGGGGATTTTTTTGTACGCGGAATTTTTTAAATTAGAAGAAATTATAAAGTTTACATCCATATTGGTGTGACCCTAATATGCATTTTATATGCATTTTACACTTAGTCATAATTTCTGTCCTTTCAGTAATTCACTTTTATTTCCCTTAAAAAAACGCTAATCATCAGTTATTACAAATCGCCTGAAGACACCACATGGTAGAAACCTAGGTCGCGTAATAACTCGTTTAAAATGAAATACATATATAGGGTATCCATAAAGTTCGTGTGCACTTTAAAAAATTTATAACTTTATTTGTATTTGAGATAGAAATAATTTGTAAAAATTATTGGAAAGAAGTAAATCTATATTTTTAAGGTTTTATTAAAATTTTATTGAAGTTTCCACATGTCCTCCATCATTAGTAATATAAAAGGTAATACGATTTTGCAGTTCACGAAAAACATTTACAGTAATGCCTGAAATCACATTAGTATAAATAACTATGCTTAAAACTAAATACATTAAACTTTGAAACATTTCTTAAAGATTATTTCTATCTAAACATATTTATAAATGGAACTGATATGCCGATAAACAAAATGAATCAACACATCAAAATCTATCTATCCAAACTTATATATAAATGGAACTTTGTCTGCTTGTGTGTGTCTGTGTCTGTGTGTGTCTATCCGTTATCTATAGACTCCGAAACGGCTGAAAAAATTTTCTCGAAAATTTACACAGTTGTACTATAAGCGTCTGCGAGTGTTTTTAGCTAGGTTTTGTGTCGAGGTACCCCCGATAAATATCGAAAATCGATAATCGAAAAAATCGGGTTTTAGAAGGAGTGGTCCGATTTTAATCAAATTTCATACACTCATAGACAAAGACATAAGAAACGATATTCAGAAGTTTCAAAGAATTGCAGTTCTTACAATAGTGCAGAAAATTTGATATCGATACCAGGAAATCAAAATTTGACTTACATCAATTCATTTTTCTTTCAGTCTACGGTTTCGCTTTAACTGGAATCAACTATTGCTTTTTAGTCTTTCGTGCCAACGTCCAAACAGTCTGAGTTCCAGGGCCATGGATTAGTTTTCATTACACCCGAGCAACGCCGGGCTATACTTCTAGTCACAAATACAAATATAGTTATAAATTTTTAAAAAAATGCACACGGACTTTATGGACACCCTGTATATTGCCATAAATAAGAAAATTAGAAACCAAAGTTCGAATTCCAGTATAGTTCGTTTCATTTGCTTTGGCGCAAATATCCGTGTGAAATGTTTTAATCCCTCACTTTTCCTCAAGCTATGTGTTAATTAATAGGACTTGTATAAGTAAAGTTCGTTTTAGGCATGAAAATAAACTATAACCGGCAACAAGACCTCGGATTGGGAGACTGGAGGTTGTGGGGTGCTTGAATTGACCACTTAACTGAAACCAGGTCCACTTTGACATCAGTGGTAGCACCTGTTAGGGTCCCAGATATGGCTAAATT